>PVIU01004700.1:0-93063 GCA_004026605.1 Ondatra zibethicus
AAGATGGGAGCAGAGGGGGCTGGGTAGAGTAAAGGGAAGATGGGAGCAGAGGGGACTGGGTAGAGTAAAGGGAAGATGGGAGCAGAGGGGGCTGGGTAGAGTGAGGGGAAGATGGGCGCTCGGGGACTGGGTAGAGTTTCCCAACAACTTACTTGATGCTTAGGAGAAGCCCAATGCCTGACGACTGTGCAAAGGGCAATCAATGATGAGCTATATTTGTGAAAGCGGCATTTTGAAATAAGGATTGTCTATTATGTAGATGGTAAAGAAGAAAAAGATGAGTCAAAATTATTCCTGAGTTAAGCTGGGGGGGGGGAATGTTGTGGGAGATGCTCGGGTCTTGGGGCCCATGTCGCAGCATGAACATAATACATAGCGGTTGTCTGCATGGAAGGATCTAGATGCAGTCGTCTGTGCATTCACCTGTGTCAGAGGGAGTTTTGCTACATATGCTTAGAACTAGTAGGACGAGTACTTTCCCACAGGGAACGAAACCTATGACAAAACGCAGTCCATACCATAGTTCAGTGTGGAGAATACCAAGTCTGGAGAATTACAAGTTATAGACTGACCATCTATGATTTTACATATTAGTTTGCTAAAGCTCTAAAACACACAGCAGTTAGCTTAAACACTGCAAGACATTTCTTTCTCACTGCACTGGAGGCCAGAAGTTCAGAGTCAATTTTGGTTTCCCCTGAGTCGCATCTCCTTGGCCTGAAGGTAACATTTTCTCACCGAGTCCTTGATTTGTCAGGTGGCACATCCCTAATGTCCCTCCCCTCCACTTATAATGAAACTGTCACACTGGATTAGGACCCATGGAATGACCTCACTCAGCATATTTACCTCTTTAATGGCCTTGTCTCTGAGTGTCATCATACTCTGAGGCCCTGAGCATGGGAATTTAACCTGTGAGTGTTGGGGAAGCATGATTCACTTCATAACAGTTACTATGTCCTCTAAATTGTTCTCTTGGAGATAACAAATATTTGGGAATCAGAAAGTTGAGTTAAAACATTGCTAAGAGGCCTAGCAAGATGGCTCAGCATACAAAGGCAGACGCCACTGAGCATGGCTGTCCAAAGCTCAATTCTAGGAACCTTTGTGGTGAAAGGGGAAAAGCTACTCCTGCAAGTTGCCCTCTGACCTCTGCATGCATGTGTGTACACACACATGGACATACATACCCACATGCAAGCTAAGAAAATAAATGCAATTTAAAGTTTTAAATGCTATTAAAAGGAGGTTTCTAAGTTAAAGGAAATTTCTTCCAAAAAAAAAAAAAAAGAAAGGGAAAAAAAAAGGAAATTTATCATGGACAATTTATCAATTTGAACACATAGTTGAAAATGCATTATGCAACTAAATAACCTATTTTTTTTGTTCCACGGTTATTATTAATTTGTAAGAAGGAGGGAGAAGGGTATTTCCTCTCACCATTTTTAAAGTTGCTACTTGCACTGCGGCATCTGGGTACTGCCATTGCAAACATCCATTTCACCCATGTATTCATGTTGGCATGCCTTCATTCACAGGGCACTCCATGCCCTGCCCTGTCCCCCGTCCTCAACATAGCAGAAATAAGGCAAACAAGTGCCCCATGGCATCACTTTTGCAATCCAGTTTGGAGCCCAGACAAAGAAACACACCATCTCAGTAATATGTGACAAAGGCAAGATAAAGTGTGGCTTGTGATGCCAAGGAAGGTCAGCACAGCAGCTCTTGCCTAATCTCTAGGGCTTAACAAAAGCTACCCTGTGAGAAAACGGCATTTCAGTAGCCACCCAGGGAATGAGGCAAGCACATTCCAGTCAGAAAGTGACCATCACAGCTCCAGGTGTGAGAGAAAGAGCCAGGTCCTTTAAGGCAGTTGGAAGAAGCTCAGTCTGCAAGGGAGCGTAGTACGAAGTCTTCGGAAGGATGAGAGGGCCGGTGTACGGTGTGCTTTAGAGAGTTCATGATCTCCTCAAGCGTGGGGGCTGAGGACTAGACTGACTTTGGTCAGACTTGCGCTTCAGCACTTTTACTGGGGCTACTGTGTGCAGATACGGGGGGTGTGGAGGAGTTAGACCGCACTGTGGGAAGCAGGGTCACGCAGTGAGGAATCACGAACAGGGTGGCTTCTAGTGCCTCCTTCAGACTCCACAAAGCACAGCAGAGCTTTCCACTATATTTCGTTCACTGATGTGTCCTACATGCCCTGAGTATTGCCTGGCACATAGTACAAGACCAATAAACATGAATTAGATAGATACCCACTTGTTTTTAGGTATCCATCTTAGAGAATGGAGGTGAGAAAGAGAGATGCTTATTGTGGTAGAGTATTATATAGCCCAGGCTGCTCTCAAACTCACTTTATAGCTGAAGATGGCCTTGAACTCTTGGCCTTCCTGTCTCCACCACCATTCCTGATTTAGAAACACATTTCCCCCAAATGTTTTTAACTCATGGCTTATTGAATCTGCAGATGTGGGACCCAGGGTGTGTGTTGTACACATTAGCCAGATTTAAGCTCAGGAAACTCAGATGCTTGTGGTGCTGTTTCCTGAGATAGGGAACAAGAGAGAGCAAGGCCCTAACTGCTATATTTCACGTACTTCATGGCTCAAGGGAAATGTGAAGCCGTTGGTGAGAACGCCTCATCAGCAATTTCTCGCTTAGGGTTCTGTGAGGATTTAGCATAATTTTCACGTGACCCATGTAATGGTCAGTGTGATCATGGCTGGGACCACATAAGGCCAGCAGCATGTCAATGGAAGGGGCTGGGATGTATCCTGCAGATCCTAAAGTGTCCCTACCCCCTTCCTTTCGCTCTCTCTGTGTCTCACTCAAAAATCACCATGTCACTCAGTCTGACCTCATTTTAATAATCTTTGGGCCTCCGCCTCCAAAGGGCTTGGATTACACATGTATGCCATCATGTCTGGCATTGTCAATATTTTTTAGAATCAACTTGAATTAACTAAAACAACATCATATTCTATGGTTAAAGTATGGCTATTCTGTTACTCTTGACCTTAAAACAGATTTTAAACAGTATTTTGTGTGTGGTTTTAGTAGAGTTTCTAGTGCTGTGCTGAGGCACCATGACTAAAAAAGCAAGTGGGGATGGGGGGAAAGGTTTATTTGGCTTCCACCTTGCTGATCATCTCTGAAGGAAGGCAGGACAGGATACTGGAGGTAGAAACTGAAGCAGAGGCCACGGAGGGGTGCTGCTTACTGACTTGATCCCCATGACTTGCTCAGCCTGCCTTCTTATAGAACCTAGAACCGTCAGCCCAGGGATGGGACCACCCACAATGATCTGGGCCCTCCCCATCAGTCACTAATTAAGAAAATGCTCTACAGCCGGATTTTATGGAGGCGTTTTACCAACTGGAGTTCCCTCCTTTCAGATGACTCTAGTTCGTGTGTCAGGTTGACCTAAGACTAGCCAGCACAGTGTGTTTGATTGTACGGAAATGGACCTGTATTTGGAGGCCATGGTCGACTGTGGGTGCCATTCTTCAGGCATGGTCTACTTGTTTCACAGACAAGGTCTCTCATTGAACTGGCTTTCCAAGTACACTATGCTGGCCAGCAAGCCACACGACCTGTCTCCACTCTCCCAATGCCAGGATTACAAGTATATGCCAGCACACCCAGCTATTTAGTGTGAGTTCTAAGGATTAAATCAGGTCTTCACGCTTGCCAACAGCACTTTACCAACTGAGTCATCTCCCTCCCTTAAGTCACATTTTAATGGGAAATTTAAAAAATAGAACAATGAGAAAATAATAATGAAGTGACCAACAAGCCAGATGATTCACATTCTCTATCTATCTATCTATCTATCTATCTATCTATCTATCTATCTATCTATCTATCTCCCCAGTAAGTTTGAATTGTGGAGATGGAGACATCACCGTGAGTGGAGTGTGGTGGTGTTTATTTAAATGTTACTTAGCACTGCGGTTAACAAGTTTCCTTCCTCTCTCACGCTAACCGAGCAGTGCTGAACGGAAAGCGAGGTGATGCTTTGTGTCTAGTTCTCTTTACCGCCTCTAGTGAGGCAGGTGAAGGTGTGGAAGCATGTCATTAAACACGAAGGTGCACGGTAAACTGGCCATGGACATCCACGTCTGCCATCGCAGCAGCTGGAAGCGAAGTGAGGAAGAGTGCTGGGAGTCAGCCTGGGCTACATAGTTAGTCCAAGGCCATCCTGGGCTACAGAGTAAGACCCTGCCTCAAAAAAATCAATTGATTGACTGTTTAATGAATTAAAACAAATAATGTACAGATGTGCAGAAAGTGAAGAAAAATGAAGATGTTTGAAAAGGAAATTTAGCTTCAAAATGTCTGACTAAAGCCGGGTGTGACTGAAACCCAGCCATAGTCCCAATATGCGAAAGACTGGGGCGGGGGCGTCTTTTCTTCAAAGCCGCCGTGCTAGCCTAGTGTTACACTCTCCCACAAAGCCAAGAGTGAAGAAATAATCTTGATTTTTCAGAACAATTAGACTTAATAAAAGCATAAACTCTTAGAATTAAAAAAAATTAACCTTCGTCTTCAGAGCCGAGGACTCCTGATAACAGCTCAGTGCCTGGTTATTGAGTCTTCTTTTCTCACCTTTCCTCATGTATCCCTATGATAGAACTACTGTCTCTAATTTACATACTCAACCCATGCTTATTGATCATGTGATTTCAAGCAAAGGAAATTCACTCCTTTCTTAGACACCTCTTATAAGGTTAGGAGATTCAGCATTCTGGGACGGTCTTCCTTCTACCCATTTTCTCCATTTACATTGGTGTGCTCTTCCGACATGGACAAGATACGACTGTTTTCCAAGTATTTTAAGACAGCGAATGCTTGGGCTTCAAGTATCAGGGTTCTTGACTTGTTTTCCCAGAAGGAAGGAAATTAAGACTGACACCTCCTTCGTAGCATTTGGTTTCTCCACCACTCTCCTCCCTCCTTGAAGTGAAGCCCTGAATTAAAGAGATCTCCTGACAGAAGCTCAATAAACATTGTAACACAGCAGGCTGCTTAGGAAGGTTGGGTTAATGTTCTGGAGGACAGCTGTTCAAGCAGGGGCACCGTCAGAACAATGGTGCTGTTGAATGAGCACTGTGCAAGCAGAGATACAGTCACACTTGCAATGATGTTGAACGGCACTCAAGCAGCGATGCAGTTAGAGCCTGCTGAAACAAGACAGAAGCTTTAAACCATGGGGTGGAGGGACTTCTGTCTCTTTTGTGTTAAGTATGTTAATTTAAAAAATAAGATAACTTTTCATTCGATAGGAAGTCTCTTTTTTAATCTGCAGAAAGATAGAAAATGAAGCATTTATTGTAAGAAGAAAGTCGTATTGTTCAACTTGATCTTTAAATCCTTATTAGACTGGAACAGACGAATACACCCTGGCACTCATGGCCTTGGGCCTCCCTGGGCAGGAGACCTGTGGAGGCCGAGGTCAGCACACTGGCAAGAGGAGTCTGAGAAGCCAGTTCGGTCAGGAGCCACTGGAGCACAGCAGGATGAGATTGCCCAAGCTTCCCTCTGGGCCAGATGAACATGACAATTGCACCAGCGTTGTCCGTGGCTAAGAGAGAACTGGCTTATATGATAGGCGCCTTTTTATGCTGTCTTGGGTGCTAGAAGGAGGGGAAATGCTATGTTCCCCAGAAAGGGGTGGGGGACCCTAAGCCACAAAGTTACAGGAGGGCACATCTCTCCAAGCTCCCCTCACAATCTGGGAGGAGCACAAGCAGAGGGAGTCTTGGACATACCTAAGACGCCACAGAGAGACTGGAGTCAAGAGTTCTGCCAAGCCACCCTGTGGTAACCTGGAGGTCTGTGTTGCTTGCCATTCTGGAAAGGTGGCAGCAGATTGGAAAGATTAACTCCACTATAAGATACACCTCCCCACAAGTTTTTGTTTGCTGGTCCTGCCTTCTCTCTCTCCCCTGTAGTTAGCCTGTGCCATGAGCCTGCTCCGAATGAAGTCAGCAACGGCCTTGGTGATCACGTGGCCAAGGTACTTGAAGCATGTATTAGAAAAGTACTCCAAATGGCAGACCTGGACAGCAGGAGGACATGTTTCTGCTGTCCTAACAATTTTATTGACCCCAAACCTGCAGCATTTACTCAACAAAACACCTATTAACTTGAGAAGACGTTAGAAGGCAAGTGAGCAACTATATCTTGTTTCTTAAACATTCTATTTTGGATTCTTACCCACAAATACTGTCCTTTGCAAGCTCAAGATATATTTTTAATTTGTGTGTGTGTGTTTTGTTTTGTTTTGTTTTGTTTTGAGATAGGGTTTCTCTGTGTTGCTTTGGAGCCTGTCCTGGAACTAGCTCTTGTAGACCAGGCTGGCCTCGAACTCACAGAGATCCAACTGCCTCTGCCTCCCAAGGGCTGGGATTAAGGGGGTGTGCCACCACCGCCCAGCTGACCTTTTTAAATTTTAAACCATACTTTATTTTATATATAGCAATACAATTTACATAACCAGTAATACTATGATAGAGTGATTTGATATAGTATTAGACAGAAGGAAAGTGGGTATTTTTCAGATACAAACTCCTTTCACCCAGAAGAAATTGTAAGAACATTTTTTCTAAGTGGGTCTACTAGCCACATGTAATTTCTATTATGCTAATGGTCAGCGGAATTAATAGCACGGTTAGATTCTTTGGAAATGCAAAGATTTTTGCTACTGCAATACACAGAAAGCTTAGTCCACGTGTCAACCATAGGGGGGAAAATACTGAAAAACTGAAAACTAGAAAAAAGTTAACCTCATTAAATATCTCTTTGAACACTTAGCAATTCTTCTCCAGGCAGGCAGTTGTCTGGTGTGTTTGCTATTTTGTGCCCCTGAAGAGGGTTTCCTGACCAAGGAAATTTGTTTTCCTTATGGATCTAGGCCCCACATCCCTTTCTTGGCCAAGATAACATGGTGTCTGGTTGAACAGAGACTAAGGGAACATGATGAGAAAGAATTTTACCTCACCCCTCCCATGAAGCTTCTCTGCTGTAGCCAGGAACCTTGATTTCTGTAACTCCCGTGGGTGTGGGTTGAAGGACCCTTGACAAGCCTTTTCTGAGCTAGTGGAGAAGTCCTCCCTGCTAACAGAGATTGTCCTCCTGCAGACTGTAGTGTGCCCAGTGTTCTGTTGCTAGAAGTTCTAGACATGTGGGATGCAACTATTACTGCTCCCTAGACTGGAAAAAGAGAGGGGCCTCCAAAAGGCCTCCCCATGAGGAAGCATCTCATCTCTAAATGGTCCAACGATAACTGAAAAGCAAAAGGGAATCCTGCAGAGTTCAAACCATTCTCTGTTGGGATGCCAGGCACAGACATCACTATATGGGAAAATGATACACTCGTTCAGGGTCTCCTCCCTCCACCCTCACTCCCAGCCGTGCCATTTTGAGAAAGAGGAATTATGGAAGCTGTTTTCCCAGCAAACTCGCCGCTCACCACATCGTCAGCTGTGTTTATATGTGGCTGAAACGACAGTCTGCCAGCACAGTTAATAAAGTGTTTGAGTGTGCCCCGCTGCCTTGTCCCTTGGCAGTTCTGCGTCTCTCCTGTGCCCTGCTGAGGTTTAGGAGACAGGGTTGTGGAAGGCCCATCCCATGTCTACATCCACCAGAAGACGCTGGCACACAGCACCAACCTTAGAAATTCTAAGAAAACAATGAAAGCCTCCCCCTTATGTCCTGCCCGAGGCATCCTAGATCTGGGTTGTCCCTGTGTCAGCCAAAGAAAACACGTCTGTGTGGGGGCAGTATTCTTCAGCCAGAGTTTTTCAAGTCCAAACCATCCCTGACTCCCACTTCCCCTCTCTTCCTGGTTCCTCCAGAGCTCCTCAGGAGGCCCTGTCCCAGGTTTCAAAGTCATTATCTCCGTTAGCCTCAACAATGGAACAAAAGAATGATTAGCTCTATCTCATAGAAACACTGACATAGATGAGGTCAGTTTCCACAAGAGCACCCAGCTGGGAAAGGGGTCTGGGTGCAGAGCAGGACACTGTGACATTCAAGTCCATGTTCAACCCTCAATTGTTCTCTGCAAGGGTAACCCTCAGGGTATCTCCATGACCTAATGGAGCCAAGTTCCTCTGGAGTGTCACTAGGGCTAGATGGCCACACTTCCCATCACAAGGGGCTGCTCACCCTACCTCCTATTAGGGCTCTGTGTCTTTTCTAAGAATTCTTTATTATCTTTCTCCAACCATGTTTCTCTGCAAACCATGAATGAAGTCAGTAAAAATTTGACAGATCCACCGCTCTCCCCACCCCCTCACCCCATCCCGCAGCCCCTGGCAGTCCCAATCTGTTGTCATCATTCAGCTTTGGCAAATCATCATTGTTCTGAATTCTTGAACCCTAAAGTAGAGCGATTATTTTATTTCCTGAGAAAATGAGAAACAGTGGGTTCTGTCTGCTCACAGCTGGGAAAGGGACCCGTGTTCCACTGGAGCAGAGGCTTAGGTTTGGATAAAGCTGCTGACGAAACGAAGCTTCCCCTTTCCCTCTGCCGGCACTCACAGGAGATGAGATTCTAAAGGGTGCTGCTGTTTAAAACGCTGATTTAACCACCAGCGGCTCTGAGTAGAAACTAGGCTGGTTGTCAGGCCGGTTTCTCACCCTGTCTTTTACAGTGAGGCTCTGTACACAGCCAGAGCAGTGAGGTGGATGGAGAGCCAGCGTTAAGCCTGCAGGCACAGGAGCTGGCACCCTCAGGAGGAGCTGTCCCGGCTCAGGCTCAGCCGTGTTCTGGAGAAAGCAGGTGACTGGGCAATTCTTTGTGGTGCCCAGCTCCGGCAGACACTAACACCTTAACAGCTGCCGAGCGCTTCCCTTCGCGTCGTTGCTGTGAAAGAGAAGACTAAAACAGTCTGTCTGACTCCCAGCAGAGCAAGGCTGGGGGAACAGAGCCGGCTCTTTGGCTTCCTGGACAAGCAGGTCTAGACTTCCTGCTCACTCAGCGGGCTGCTTTCAGCGGGCTGCTTTCACTTCCGCTTGTGTTTACTTGGGGGATCTGGTGTTTAGAGACAGTTTCTCCTGTATCCCAGGCTGGCTAAGAACTCTCTGAACTCTCTAATGTAGCCAAGGATAAGCTTGAACCCCTGATCCTCCTGCCTCCACCTTCCAAGTACTGATACTTGTGGTGGTACTTACTTCAATGAGTTCTGAAAATTAAATGGGTTCTTTTTAAGCCTTGATTTTAAAACAAACCACAGCCCAGTGTTAGTCTCAGAAAGATGCTCTGTATAAAGATGCTCTTTAATTTCCCATTACAAACTGTCTTCAGAGAGCCTATCTTACTTTTGGAGGAACGAAGGGACTTAGTTTCAAAGAGGAAAAGCCGCACAGCTAGAGGTACGCAAGGCTGAACTTGACACCGGACTTTGTTCGTGCAGATGTTGTTTTCCTAGGCTCCAGCCTGCAAATATCAGCAAATGCCTGAGGTCGCTCCAAGTCACTGCTTTGTGTGCAGCAAAACAGCAAACCCAAGGCAGACAGGGTAACTTACTCTGGGCTTTCTAGAAGGACCCCAACTTGAAAATTTACTTCCTGTTCTCTCGCAACAATTCCCACCTCTGTCATAACATATTTTCAAAAATCTGCTCACTGCTATGATCTTTGGAAAAAATAATCTATGTGATGCTAATATTTGCCCAGTTTTGAATTGTTTTCATTGAGTCAAGGCTCCTGTGTCTCTCAGGAGACACAGTGATCCTTATTTCTGTCTTTCAAGGAGTCTCTGCTAGGACTGCAGGTCTGTGTCATCACACTTAATCTAATGTGGTCTGGTTTGGTTTTTCTTTTTCTTTTTTTTTTTTTTTTTTGAGACAGAATCTCAAGTAGCAATGTTGTGTAGCTTTGATTTGCGTCCGTGTGTGTTCTTGACCATTAGCCACTTTAGTATTCACACACTTCTCTGAGAAGTTGTGGATAAGGCTGATACGTCCTCTGAGGTGGAGCAAGAAGTAGGAATGGTCACCACATTTTGGTTTTAGTTTTTGGTCCATTTAAAATTACTTTTTAAATTATGTCAAATCAGAATCACAGTCCTGGATCTTGCAACTGAGGGCTGATATCAGAGATGCCCTTCTCTCTCATTATTTATTTTATTAAATTTGCCAATAGTCCAACAAAAAAGTATTTATGTTATTCTAAAATATTACTGTCTGAGTTAATTAGATTGGGAACCATTGGGCTAAGCAAAACTCTGTCTTTTTTCTGTCATGCTAGGTGTCAGGTTGGGAGCGTAGGCTCCAGCCCCCAGGCCTGGTCTGGACTCCAAATCCCAGCAGGCCAGATCTGGACCCCTCCCCAAGGTATTTAAGTGATCTTCCGAAAGAGGAACACGTGGTCCCTTTTCCTTCCTCCCAGTTCCCCTCTCCGGCCACCCAAGAGTGCAGAACTTCCATTAAACCTGGGTATTCTTAATTTGGCTTGTTTTAATTCGGCTCGATTGGGAATTTTGTGTTGGCGGGGGAGCTCGTGTTAGGAAATATTCCTAACACTAGGAAACTGCTGTAACACTGGCGCAAAGCTGGTTTTGTAGTCGGAGGCGCTCGGCAGCTGTCAGGGTTTCCGTGTGCTGTCCGCACAGGCTCATGTGTGAGGAGACCATTCTGACAGACATACAGCCATAGATTCAGGGCTTGCCCCAAGCCCTGTGATTACTGACTGTCAATCCAACATAACCAACCACTTCACATGCCCTCTGCCGGAGCTAGGCACCTCAAACCATGCACTCAGGCGTGCCTTTTCCTCCAGGACAGGATGTGGCCTCTAAGCCATGGGGCAGAATAAATCTCTCTTCCCTTAAGTCATTTCTGTCAGATATTCTGTCTCAGTGATAAAAATAGTCATCAGTGCTGTGTTGGGCAGTTTTCTGGCAATTTCACACAAACTAGTCTTCTGAGAGGCGGGAACCTCAATAAAGAAACGGCCTCTGCAATCCCTCAGGGTCCTCACTTACACACACTGCAATCTCGCTTGCCTCTTTGTCCTTGTCTCGCGGGCAGGGGAATCCCACAAACCATTGCCTCCTGGCCTCCTCCCACCACTCATGGCTATGCCTAGCCACCAACTGAGGCAGACACCTGCGCAACCATAGCCCTGGCCAGGTCACCTTCTCACAGACATCCTTCAGGCTCCTCCCTAGTGCCGTAACAGATCACCACCTTAGGCTTTCACCCCCGCCCCCGCCCCACGCCTAGGTCTCTGTGGATCCCACTGATCATCTGCTCCGGACCCTCCCCGACTCTATCTGCACCCCAGTCTCGCACATCAGCAGGCATTCTCTGGGAACACACCAGTGCAACAGGCAGGCACACAGTCATCACACTCTGAAGTCCCCAGTGGAAACAGAGCTCAAGAAACAAAACATTCATAGAGCAAAGACAAACTCAGAAACCAGCACCTAGACACTTAACCATCCCAAACCCAGATGCATGCACACCAGCCTAAGAACACAATCAATAACAACCAGAACAATATGTCTCCACTAGAGCCCAGCTAGCCTGCCACACCAGACCCTGAACATTCCAACAGAGCTGAAGTATAAGAAACAGACTTTAAAACCAACCATGTGAAGATGATAAAGGTCCTTAAAGAGGAAAGGAATAAACACCTTAAAGAAATCCGGGAAAACACAGACAATTGGAGGAAATGGATAAATCCCTTAAAGAAAGCCAATAAAAACAGACATTTGATGAGCAAAGAGGTCAAGATCATGATGGGGATACTCACAGAAACAGCTGACGTGAGCATGTGGGAGCTCGATGACTCTAGATTGACAGTAGGGGAACCTGCATAGGCCCAAACTAGGCCCTCTCTCTGTGGGTGACGGTTGTGTGACTGGGGAAGTCTGTGGGGTCACTGGCAGAGGGACCAGGATTTATCCCTAGTGCATGAACTGGCTTTTTGGAGCCCATTCTTTTTGGAGGAATACCTTGCTCAGCTTAGGTATAAAGAGGACCTTGGTTCTGCCTCAAAGTGATGTGCCAGACTTTTTTGACTCCCCATGGGAAACCTTATCCTCTGTGAGGAGTGGATGGGTGGGTGGAAGGTAGGGGGCGCAGGAGCAGGAGAGGGAGATTGTATGTAAAATGAGAAAAGATTGTTTTTAAAAAATGAATCAAAAAACCAACCAAACAACAACAAAAAACCCAGACATTTGAACGAAACAGATAAAACTGTTCAGGACCTGAAAATGGAAACAATAAAGAAAACACAAATAAAGGAATTCTGGAGATGAAAAATTTAGGAATTCAAACAGGAACTACAGAGACAACATTCACAAACAGAATACAAGAGATGAAGAAAGAATTTCAGGCATTGAAGATATGGTAGAAGAAATGAATATATCAAAGAAAATGTTAAATCTCAAAAATTCCTGACACAAAACATCCAGGAAATCTGGAACACTATGAAAAAAACAAACTTAAGAATTATAAGACTAGAAGAAGGAGAAGAACTGCAGCTTAGAAAATGTTTTCAGCAAAAACCACAGAGGAAAATTTCCCTAGCCTAAAGAAGGAGGTGCTATACAGGTACTAGAAGCAAACAGACCAAATTGGATCAGACCATATCGGATCAGAAAAGAAAGCCCCCTAGCTACATAAATAATCAAAATACTAAACATATAGAACAAAGAAGGAATAGTAAAAGCCTCAAGGGAAAAAGACAAGTAACACATAAAGGCAGAGCTACTAGAATTAAACCTGATTTCTCAGTGGGGCCTGTAAAAGCCAGAAGGTCTTAGACAGATGTGCTGGAGACTCTCAGAGACCACAGATGCCAGTCCGGATTATGATACCCAGCAAAACTTCCAATCACCATAGATGGGGAAAACACGATGTTTCATGACAAAGTCAAATTTAAGCAATATCTATCTGCAAAACACTAGCCATACAGAAGGGCTGAGAAAGAAAGTTCCAACCCAAGGAATTAGCTACACCCATGAAAACAAAGGAAATAAGAACCTTACACCAGCAAAACCAAGAGAAGGGAGGCATGTGCGCGCACACACACACATATACACACCACTACCACCACCACTAACAACAACAATAACAAAAAAAGAAAACCAGGAATTAACAATCATTGGTCATTGACATCTCTCATGATCAATAGTCTCAATTCCCCAGCAAAAAGACACAGGCTAACAGAATGGATGCGAAAACAGGATTCATCCTGCTGTTGCATCCAAGAAACACACCTCAACATCAGGGATAGGCATTACCTCGAGGTAAAGGTTGAATAAAAAGGTGTTCTAAGCAAATGGACCTAAGAAGCAAGCTGGTTTAGCCATTTTAATATCTAATGAAATAGACTTTGTGGAAGTCCTAAAATGGGAGCAAGTTTGTTTTTAACTCTTTTGCCTGCTCTGGTACTCTTCCTCCTGGAGGTTGTCTTGTCCAGCTTTGGTGTGACAGCTCTTGCCTTGATTTAAAAATTGTGTTTTGTTTTGCTGTATTTGGTGTTGTCTCTTGGAAGCCTGCTCTTTTCTGATGGGAGATGAAGGGAGAGTAGATCCTCGAAAGAGGAAAAGCAGAGAAAAGCTGGGAGGAGTGGAGGAAGGGGAAATTGTGGTCAGGACTTATATGAGAGAAGAATCTATTTTCAATATATTCAATATATATAAAATGCCTCCATAATATCAGGTTGTACACAAACCTTTAGGGCATTTTCTTAATTAATAACTGTGGATGGTGCCACCTCTGAGTCCTGGCAAGCCCTGAGGTGCAAGCCAGTAAGCAGCACTCCTCCATGGACTCTGCATCAGCTCCTGCCTCCCTGGTTGTGTTCTTGTTCTGACTTCCTCCAATGATAAACAGTGATGTGGAAGGGTTAAACCAAATAAACCCTTCCCCAGTTTGCTTTTGACCATAGGGTCTCATCACAGCAGTAATAATCCTGCCAAATCCTGCCAAAGACAAATGCAAAAAAAAGCTCAGTGAGATGTTCATGGCTGTGATGAACCTGGAAAAGTCTGCAGGTCTTTGGAATCAGTTTGCAGGAGGAATACGGAAGAGTTTAGAGCAATAGGCAAAACAAACAAACAACAAAACCCCTGGAATTCTATGAGCCGGGCTTAATGGTGCTTTAATTGGCATGGAGAAGACCAGAGTACCGATAGAAGTGTGGACATGCACAGTTTAGGCTGTGGTCACAATTCAAAGGAGAACAAGGATTATTTTGGGACTTAAGCTAAAGGCCGTTCATGTTACATCCTAGCCAAGCTGTGTCCTTGTGTGGTAAAGCCTACATCCCAGTACTTGAGAGGCAAGACAGAAGGGTGTATCCTGGGCTACAGGGAGATACTGTGTCTCAAAATTTTTTATTTATTAATTAAATGGAAAGAGCATAACTCGTGGCACACAAGGAAAGAGTGTCATGGACTGAAAGGAAGTGTTACTGAGACTTACTGAGAGCTTTTGGGACTCAAGACCGTTCTGCACTATAACTGTAGAGGAGCTTTATTGTTATTCAACACATTGTATATGAAGAAACCGAAGTCCAGAGGAGCTTGAAACAACAGCTTTCCAAGGTCCTGGGAGTCAGTGGCTCAGGCTGCCGTGGAAGTGGCGATTTTCCGGCCTCTGCCTCCTCTGCTAGGCCTACAGGTTTCCACCACACCCGGACCCCAACAAAGACCTCTTCATCATTTTACTATAAGAAAAAAATAGAGAGTTCAAAAGCGAACTCATTTTCCTCTTTTATTTTCCAAATAGAAACAGATGGTTGCATTTAGGAAGAAATCTTTACAAAAATTAAAAATATATGTTCTTTTAATTATTAGATGTAGGTTTTCTCTCATAAGCATTTCCCTTTGCTTATAATAAGACTGTACTGCTATTCTCACAGTTTTATTTAGAATGATACACAGTCATTATTAGATAAATTTTGTACGTGTGACTGGTAGGTTACCTGAGCAGAACAGTAGTAACACCTTGAGTAACTATTGATATCAGCCCTGTACCTGACCTAACATCCTTTTAACTTTCCCATAGTGTTCCCGGCAGCTCTCCTGAATATCTCCCGAATATCGAGCTGTCGCCAGCCCTGCAGGTGATGCAGAGGATTTCGAATCCCAGAGGTTTTCTGCCTTCACGCGCATACTTGTGATGACCCACCTTTGTGTTTCATAAGCACACCAGTTTCTCACTTCCGTTCTGTGCCTATAAAGTTTGTGTTGCCTCTTCCACAAGAGAATTTAAATTTATGTTTGCACGCTGTGTCGCTCTTGCTTGGCTTGAATGAACATGTATTTACATAAAGCAGAGTATTTGATGCTATATTATAGCCATACTTTTTCTGTCTTTTGCAAAAGATTCTTATAATTAATTTACTTTAACACATATAGGGATCTCTGAGTTCAAGGTCAAGCTGGTTTACAGAATAAATTGTCACACTGCACAGAGAAACCTTGTCTTGAAAAAAAAATATAAAAACAAAACAAACGAACAAAAATCGTGAACTTTTTGGAACCAGGAAAGAAGCCAAAATTACTTTCCAGAGAAGATTGGAATAAAACCTGTGACTGTACCTCTGGTTTCCCGCTGAAGCTACCACACCACAACAACAGCAAGGCTAGCAAGGCTGGGTATGACTCAGTGGAGCGAACTAAAACTGTGCAAGCCTCGTGAGGATCAGCAATACACTCCTTAAAATTACTACTGAAGCCAGGCGGTGGTGCACACCTTTACAGAGGATCTCTGTGAGTTCAAGGCCAGCCTGGTCTACAAGAGCTAGTTCCAGGACTGGCTCCAAAGCTATACAGAAAAGCCCTGTCTCAAAAAACCAAGATAAAATAAAATAAAAAAAAAATACTACTTACAAGTCAATCACTGTGTGAAGAGGTTATTCCTTGGTGCCCCTTCACATTCTCTTTCCAGCCCCTTAGGAGCTTAGTACTAATATTATACTATACTGTATTGTACTGTACTGTATACTATAGTGTATCTTACTGTGTTTATTCTGCTGGGGTTTAGAAGAGGGTGTATGCGGGTTCACCACAGAAAGGCGCTCTCAGCCCACTTACAGCCCGGCCTTTAGGCTGAGCACGTGTTTGTTTTGGCACTCCTTCCACAACTGTCTGGTGCAGGCCGAGTCTCCCAGAGTTCTCGGCTACTGGTTGCTTTTACAGAGGTTTGAAGCCAGCTCTCACTCTGTGGCCCACCCTGGACTGCAACTCATGAGTCTCCTGCCTCAGCTTCCAAATGCTGGGATTGCAGACACGCTCCACTATACTGGGATTTCTGCAATCTTAACATTTTATCTGGTCTGCCAGATCAACAGCTTTCTCTGAGTGAGGTTAGTGAAATCCTGCTTGATAAGCAGCCACTCCCTGTAAGATAAGAAATGGTATTTCCTAAAGGAGGAGGCGCAGCCCCTGAGTGTGTGCCCCTGGAGTCCTGCCAGCAGAGACGTTCTGAACTAGACAACCTCACAGGCCAATAGGTTCAGCACCGAGAAAGGTTCACTAAGGTCAGGTGACACTAAGGGACACTTGAAGCAAGCTCTCTTTGCACTTTGAAATTTTCACAACCAATAGTTTTTTTGTTTGTTTTCTGACCTGAGAATAAGCAGTAATTATAAGTTTGATCTGAAACAGCCTCCACAGGCTCGTGTTTTAACCTCTGTTAGTTGGTGTCAGTATTTTTGGAGGCAATAGAACCTTAAGAGGCAGGCCTAGCTTGAGAATCAGGTCACTATGGATGGGACATTGAGGGTTGCAGCCTGGGCCCTCCTTCCTTCTTGTCTGTTTTTAAGTCCACCATCATGTGAGGAGATTCCACCACATACTCCCACCACCACGAAACCCACCATGTTCCTCACCATGATGGATGCAAACTGGGGTTCAAGAATCAATCTTTCCTTCTTATGTTGTTCCTGTCAAGTATTTTGGGCAAATAATGCAACAGTAATTAATATACCACCAAAACACATGGTGAACTCGGCCACAAAAGAGGTAGCAGCAGTTCTGGAGATGAGACGTGAGGGACATGTCCACAGGCCTGTGGTGGTGCTGCAGCTCTGTAGACGTGAGGGACATGTCCACAGGCCTGTGGTGGTGCAGAGATGTGAGGGACATGTCCACAGGCCCGTGGTGGTGCAGAGATGTGAGGGACATGTCCACAGGCCCGTGGTGGTGCAGAGATGTGAGGGACATGTCCACAGGCCCGTGGTGGTGCAGAGATGTGAGGGACATGTCCACAGGCCCGTGGTGGTGCAGTGAGCACACAAAAGTTCAGCAACAACTGGAGTGTATAAACAAACTCAAGACTTTAGTCAACAGGACATTCACTAAAGGTGAAAGGTGTTTCTCTAGATACAGACACACAGTACACACAGGGTTCAGGAGAATCAGACCTGTAGATGTTATTAAATTTAGAATCTTGAGAAAAGGTCACTCCTGGACCTTCTGAGGTGCTATAAAGAGACAGGGAGAGCATCACGTGACAGAGAAGAGCATGTGAACACAGAGGCAGTGGCAGGGCTGTTGAGACCAATCCAAGGAGCACAGACAGAGGACTCCAAAGTGGGAGGAAGCAAGGGACCAGCTTCCCATGGAGCCCTCACTGAGGATAGACCCATCCACATTGGTATTTTAACTTAGGGTCTAGTGATAATGGAGTTCAAATTTCTGGTCTCCAGAACTATGTGAGAGAAAATTTCTGTTAATTCAGCAGTTTAATAGAGTTTGCTGCAGGCGTCACAAGCGACTAAGATTATCTAATGTGAACACACAAAAGCCTCCCCCCCACACACACACACCACACACTTCACTGTGGATCTGAGGAAAGACAGCATGCAAAGGGGCTTAATGGAAAGGGAAGCGGTGCACACCTTTGGAGAGCTAAGCGGCTCAACGAAGCCAAAGATTCGGAGAATACACAGCCAACCCCTGGTTTGATAAGTCTCAGAGTGGGCTGTTCCAGAGAAGAGCGCCTCCCCAAACCATGCAGAGCTTGAAACACGTTTGTTGGTTGTGTTAACTCAGGGATTATGAGCCATTCTATTCGAGGACATCAGGCAACCAGAGAGAAAAGTCCAGGAAGAGGTCAAACGTCAGGGATAAGAGCAAGTCTCAGAAAACTTGATCCATATGTTCAACAAAAAGGAAAACAGATGAGCTAAGTTGGCCAGACATATATTTCCTTCCATATGACAAAACTCATAGCAATTGTGAATACACTATACATGATAACAATGAATTATGAAAAACGGATACTCTTTACAAACTGAAATGTTATACTAGGAAAAAACACTCATTTTTTTCAAAGTTGTTGTCTAGGTTTGGTGTAATCCCAGCACTAGGGAAGTGGATGTCTTAAATTGGAACCAAAGCATGACTTTGATGGAAAGTTGAGTGTTTAGAATTTCAAACAATCTGAAAAATTGGACTCAACACAACTTTCTTACTTTCTCTCTTCCCCATTTCCTCCTCCTTCTATCCTTCCTTCCTTTTCTTTCTTCTCCCTTTGCTTCCTTCCTTTTCTTTCTTTCTCTTCCTTTTTTTTTTTTTTTTTTGAGAAAGGGTATTATTGTGTAGCCCGGGCTGGCCTCAAGCTATGTAACACAGGCTGACTTGAAACTCAAGATCCTCCTGCTTGAGCCCGCCTAATGTTGGCTACAAGCTTTTACTACCACGCACCTCATTATTTCTATATAACCATCTTCACAGGTGTTTCTAAAATTGTTCTCACTAAGATAAAATAATAATCAGCATTTAGGCAGTGTCTCAACCTGTGAGTCCCATGAAGGCACACAAAATCACCCAAGGAGGGACCTTGGGTTCTAGTGTCTCATGATGCAGAGGCAGCCTTGGCCGAGGCACCCTAAGGTGGAAGGATTTCCGTGCTGTGAGAGGATTACCACTCTGCTTTTGCCTCCTATCGCATCATCTTAACACGTATGCTCTCCAGCTTTCAGTGACCAAACATGCTTTGCAAACTATCCCCAGGAATACGAGAGAGAAGTAAATTTGAATAAAATCCTTATGCAGGGTCACAGGAAGTGAGCCCTGGCTCCAGCTTTCTAAGACAGGAAGTGCAGACATTTCCATGTGATTTTAAAGACCTCATAATCTGAGTGCAAAGGGGTTAAAATCCACAGATGCCGCCTTGCTTGTGACATATGCTGTTCCTTTTGTCTTTAGTAAAATTGAAGCAAATCCATTCCTCGGATTTTGACTCTTATGTTCCAAAGTTTAAAGACTATAGGAATCATCACGTTTTGATCATTTCCTCTGCCTGCTGCCCCGTGAGCGGACACCCTCCAACCTTTTAAACCATCTAAGGAAAAATATTCAGGATTCAGGGTAGGTAATTTACTCTAGTTATTTTACTGTTCTGTTTTATTTTCAAAGCCTCACTCTGTAGCCCAGATTGGCCTGGACTGCGTGATGGTTCTGCTTCAGTTTTCCAGTTGCGGGGATTTTTCAGAAGTCAGCCGCCACACCCAGGTCTCGCTGGGAAAATCTGCTGTGTTAATTAATATGTTCCCTCTAGTGGAGGAAGAAGGTGAGCGACAGGCTGGGTTCCTTCCTCAGAAGACGAAGTAGAAATACGACTTCTGAGCACTTCATGGTTTAGATTCCCTTAAGGAGTTACTTCTTTGTATTTCATTTCATCTACATTATTGCCATTTTCCTAGGATGGCTCTTTGTCATCAAAGTCTTTCTGCCTCTACTGGAGCCCTACTAAATGTCTGGAAGCCCCAGAGTCAAGAAAACAATTTCAAATCCTGCTCTAGGGACCTGAAACATCAGACGACTTTGATCCTGTGCCCCATAAACAGTCAGATTGTCACGCCGTTGTCTGAAGTCAAAATTGAAGTGAACCACCCAACACTAGGCAGAAATTAGCCAAGAATCAGAATGTGCCGAAGATCATATAACAGTCGAAGAGACAAGAACGCCATCAAGAGCTTTCCTCACACAGCCACTCCATCAAGGAAACTGCCCAGGGGCTCTGAGCTTGGGATCCAGTTCTGAGCATCATTGCGACCTTTTCCACAACTGTCTCCTCCAACTCGAATGAGGAGGGCCAGCTGGTTTGACATCCCCACAGCCCCAACAGCCAAAGTCCCCACTTTTGTCTTTCCTGAAGCTCACCCCTCCGAGCTCCAACACACACACACACACACACACACACACACACACACACACACACACACACACACACACACACACGACTTTAGATAATAAAGTAAAGTAAATGAACACAGAGCTGAATGCAGGTGTGTTTGACTCCAAAGTCCTTGGTCACCAGACACCAACTGGGAGAGGCGGGGAAGGAAGCAGATAATCGGCTGTCCAAAGATACTGTTGTGGAAATGCAGGGCTCTGCTATTTTCAACAATGAATAATAGTGAATGTAAAAGAAACAATTTGAATCCCTAGGAAATTCAAAATCTTTCAGCAGATACTCTTGGCCATTGCTCTTGGGTTCCATGGGTTTCCATCAACGGGCGTTGGTGCTGCGGGGTAACAGCAAGGACAGCAGAGCTCAGCTGCCCCACCCTCGGCACCCAGGAACCAGAGCCAGGTAAAGCCAGTCTCCGCAGGATTGCTCCTGATGGGTGTATGCTAGTTGCTCCCTTCTCCTGATATTCCTATAGCATTAGCTTTCTGCCTGCCAGGTGGCCTGAGGGCATGACAAGCGTCATTCACATCTGCTAACCTTTCCTTTCTCCCCGCACTTGGTGCACTCTGGCCCCGTTTGCCAGAGGTGGAAGAGTCGATACTGAAGGAGTGAGCTGAACGTTTGAGTGCTTCTGGCAGGAACAAATGTTTGCCCAGGTGGCAGCTCTGTCCCAGGATGACTGAAAGGGTGTGGCAGGCTCACCAGGGCCTGAGAAAATGCCTCGGCTCAACAATGGGCTTTATGTCAGATGTTTCTCAATTCACCATGTATATGTGTGTAAAACTATGATATAGAAATTTATTATCCATGTGTGTGCCCAAGGCAGGGTTTCACTGTGTAGCCCAGGCTGACCTTGAAGTCCAGGTGCCTCAGCCTCAGCCTCTGGAGTGAACCCCCAGCTCCTCCAGATCTTTATGGCACATGCTCACTGCCCTCCTAGCTTGTGTTCCCTGTTTTCTTATTCCTAGTGGTTCAGTTTATTGATGTCTGCATCTGACCCCCCCCCCCACACACACACCAGATAAAGCACACAGACTGTGTATGGAAATCCTGGGCTTAATTGGTCCCGTTTATTGGGACTCATGAAAGCTGGCGGTAGTAGCACCAGTGGAAGGCAGAATGAATTTCCCCGCGTGGAAGTTTATCAAAACCGGAGGACCACACACCAAAGAACCCATAATTAATGCCTTTCGTGGGATTAGTGACCTAGGCATGAACACTAATACAGGGATTATGGTGGAAAGGTTGAGGGCCAAAGGAGCACAAAAGAGGGATGTGTCCTTCACAAACATTCAGATCATTGTTTCTAATGAGAGCATTTCAGGCCGTTCATGTACAGGTAGCACAGTGATGAGAAATAGGAAAGTTCAATGCCCCCCTTTTTTTGGGGGGGAGGCTAGTTTTTTGAGACAGAGTTTTACCCTATAACTCAGACTGGTCTAGAATCCTCTATGCATCCCAGGCTGCCGGCAAACTCAAGACACTCCTACCCTGTTCCCCTGAAAGCCAGAATTACAGGTGTGGGGCACCATGCCCAGTCAGTGCAGTTATTCTTTTATGGAAAATGTAAAAGTGATTAATAAATAGGTAGTCTTTTAATTCACATGTACAATTTCCTCCTTCCTGTTAGTCAGCAAGAGTTGCAAACACACACACGGAGACACACACACACTCATACACACACTCTCACATACACACACACATGCACACACACACACACACACACACACACACACACACACACACACACACACACACTGCCTTCTCCAGCACATTCAAAGGTTCTCACTGGGCATTTATTACCAAGAATATAATTTTCTCTACAGAAGTTGGATATAATAATTATTAATGTGTTTGTCTAGTTATCTATTCCCTGCCATGTTGTAAAACAGGCTTAAGGTGACTTATTTGGATATGCAATATAAGTTAAAAGTGAGGTCAACAAAAGAATAAAGGCAAACCAAAGATAAAAAGCACAGGTGATATAGGAAGATCAAGAACAAAAAAAACTTACTAGTCTACCCATCTAGCAACAAGTCACTGATTTGTTTTCAGCACCCCAGTTGTGAAGTCTGATGAAGAAACCTGTTGATGACACTAGTTCCATTGGTAAAGGTGCCTGCACTTATGTATGCGCTTGAGTTATTCAAAGAACCCACAAAGTTAGAATCACTCAGGGTCATCTACACACTTTCAAAATTTTATAGATATAAGGTGAGACCCTGAAGCTTGTCATGCTATAAATTCCCATTGATCTTTCAGAAGAGAGGGAGAGAGAGAGAGAGAGAAAGAGATTGAAAATTCAGGATAACACGCCTTTTACATTAAACCCAGAGGGGACCATGTTCTAGGCAGTGACAAAGAGAAGCTTGGGAACACACTAGACATTCGCACAGACATAGGGATCTACAGGAAGTTGGTCATGTGACCTTCAGGCTAGGCTTTCCCACAGTTCTGTGCTTTGTTGAGACTGGTGAAATGGAAGCAATAACCGTAATGATAGTCTCTGGTACCTTGATGTTTGCTAGCTTGGTCTGCGCTAGGGCAGGGACTAAGAAGGACCTAGCTGTGTCTTTCTATCAAAATAGAAAAAGCGGCTCTTGGTAAATAGGTCAGCGAAGCAGCCAGGCTGCAGAGTCCGGTCAGTGCGGAGGATTAGCTGGGAACGCGCAGGAGGTTTTGGAGGAACTCAATCCAGTTTAATCTTATCTTCACAGTGTATTCTTTCTCCAGCCTTGAGTGGTGGAGGGAGAAGGGAGGGGCAGTGGGGTGGGGTTTATGGTCATCATGCAAATTGCTTCTGGGGAGAACCAAAGACTGGCCTTTTAAGTCTGATGCTGACCACCCAAAGTTCTCACTACCTGTGAATGCTACATGATTACATAGCTTTGTTCAATTTTGTAGCAGAAGAGAAAGTTTATCATGTTTTACATCTCCTGCCTCTCCCTATTGAGTCTGAAGTGATCTGCAAGGTTCTGGGATGATCCATAGAATTTTGCTGGCTTTGATTTCTCACATATCAAGTATTAAGCGCCGTGGTCTTTAGTGTCTCTGGGAGAGGGGCAATGTGGAATTTTAGACAAACTATGGTTTGCAGGCATGCTTGCAGTTCCTGCTCTCAGATCTCAGTATAAGTGGCATAAGAGATGTCATTAAATGCTGAAGTCCTGTGCTTCGATAATGAGAAGGCAAAGGAGGAATTGTTGTGGTGGCGTGCACAGGCCATCTCCACAAATCAGGAACAATTAGTATTGCAGTGTGGCAAGCACTGTGCTCAGGGTCCTCTGCGTTAGTTCACGGTGGCCCTATACGTGTGGATAAAGGATGATGGCTTTGAGTTCTTGAGCCTTCTGCTTCTTTCTCCTCACAGCTGGGATTACACATGAACCGCCACGTTTGACTGTTCTTCCTACTCCCAGGGATTGAGCCCTGGGCCTTGTGCATGCTAAGGACCACTCTAACACTGATCTCAGGGCTGGCCAACTACTAATTATGAACGAAGAAAGGCAGACCCTCAGAAGTTAAGGTTCCTGGAGGAAGTCACAGGTAACATAAGATCAAGAATGTGCATCAATGTAAACAGAAGTTAGACAAACAAGAGTTCAGGTGGGCTCACAAAGAAAGTTGGGGGTAGAATTAGCAAAAATAAGAGCAAGTCCAAACACAGCTTGCTCTGAATATTCATGCAAGAGAAGATAAGGTATATTGCTGAAGCTTAAAAGCATCCAGCTGGACCCTCTATTTGGTGTTGGTACCATCTTGAATGGCTTTGCAGTTCAGGTTAATCAATTTAGACAGTATTTTGGGAGAATGTGGCCATTTGCAAATTGGTGCTTGAGCCTCTACAAGCCCCAGACTTCCCCGTCCTTATGAGAAAGTTGGATGTGTGAAGGGAGAGCGCCACACTTGAAAAGAGAAGACAGTAAAGAAACACAGACCGGAACACTGGCTGCCTGGAGAAGACGGCCCCTCCCAGGCGCAGCCCGTCGCGCCTGCCCTGAGCACAGCTAGGGTGCAGGGAAGCTGCGGCCATCTGGAGGAGTGGAAGCTGAGGGTATCCGGACGTTGAGACCGAAGCAGTGAAAATGTTACTATTCTTTAATGCAATGCAGTCCTTGCAGTTCTTTGTATTCCTCACAGATTTCGCCTGAGTCTGAATCTTCCAGGAAGTTTCTAGAGCGGTTGAAGTGGCGGAGAGTGGTGCATTTGCGCCCTCTGCTGTATACTGCTGAGGCTGCCACAAGCTAAGTGGGTCAATTACTTAAGAAGGATACATGAATAGGTAAAGAATTCTCAAATACGACAACAAACGACAGGTGTTGCACTTTGTATATGTTTATGATAAATTAGCTACCTTAAAAAATGAATGTGCTAAATGTGTAGCTAAAATCCAGGGCTGAGTACCCCCAGCTCTGGGTGAAGGAATGTGAGTCAGCCCACAGCACAATTCAGAAAGAATCCCCTGTGTTGTTTGTTTACTTGGTTATTTATTTGCTTGCTTGTTTTACAGTGATGAAGAATCAGCCCCACTGGCTTGATGTCAAAATCTGCTGAGGTCGTTATTTGAATGAAAAGTAATGTTGCAGAAATAAACACTTGGAACAACACAATGATCTCTTATGTGTTGTTTGCCATCTAGCGTTCATTTTTGGAACTCAGAAAAGCTAATTAAGATTTTTTTTTTTTTCAAGCCAAGAGCTAACTCAACAACATTTCTACATTTCTACATGAAGGTACCAAACTGAGGCATGAAAGTCTTTGTGGAGGTGAGAGAGTGTAGTGCGTAAGTAAATGGCTACTTGTAAGAATCGGTTCTTTCTGGGAAACAGAATGCTTCTCCAGCCTGGCTGCCTGATGCCATCACCTGGGAAATGGAAATATGGATGCTCCACAGCACTCTGGCCTGGAAAATCAGGTTCGCTGGCTAGCTCCTCATGAGCGGCATGTGCCCAAAGCTCCCAGGTGATTCTAATGTGCAGCCAGGGGTCTCCACAGGAGCCCGTGGCTTAGCTGAGTTATCTGTGCAGGAAGAAAGTTGGCTGATTGAATAGCATCTTTGTTTCTACGGAAATTATAACTTCCCCTAGGATTACTGTTTGTTGTTGTTTATTGAGATGGATCTTGTTCTGATAGCCTTGTCTGGCTGGGTATTCACTATGTAGCCTAGGCTGGCCTCAAATTCATGGCAATTCGCCTACCTCAGTCTCTCAAATGCTGGGATTACAAGTACGCACCACCACTACCCCTGGCATCTTATGAGTAATAAATACGTTGACTATCCAGTGTTCTGCATAATGCATGGTACACTGTGCTCAATAAATGCAAACCTTTAGCTTTGAGACAAGGTCTCTCTATGAACCCTAGCTAAAACAGAATACTCTAGCCTAGAATACAAGCCCAGATTGGCCTTGAACATAAGAACCTCTTGCTTTAATAAAAGTTATTAATAACATTATTATCAAAGAAAATACTTCGAGTTATTTTTAAAGATCTCTGGCCTGGAAACCCTGTGGGCCCTTGATTGTTCTTCCTTCCAAATCGACCACCTGCAATGATACCACAGCTGAGATTTTCATTCAGAAAGACCCTTAGAGAAGATCGCACTCAATGTTAAACCCGCAGACACTGAAGAAAATGTAACGACAAGATCCAGAATAGAGAAGAGATTCCTCCTTGTCATCAGAGCCTGACATGCTGCTGAGAGATGCTATGCATTGTCTGACTACAGCATCCAAAAGTACACTCTCTGTCCCGTGCTGAAACTTCATGATGGCCCTGCGAAGAAGAGGAAGAATACACCACGCCCAAAAAGAACCAGCGTAAGAGTTTACATTGAGTGTTCTGAACCACTCTGACATGCATGAAAATGGCCAAATTAGCTGCCTTCACGGAGAGTGCCCTTCTAACAAATGTGTGCTGAGGTTTTATGGCCACTTTCAGACATTACTGTAGCCAATACATTGTCTGACTTACTCCTTCAGCAGCCCAGAGGACAAGTGCTGTGCATGGTAGATTTGAAAGGATAAAGTACTTAAGACAAATGAACATAGTATATGTAACTCTAGAGGTAGAGCATGTTAAAGCCACAGTTACATGGTACATTTCTGTTCCTCCTAAACAGATTGACGTGTGAGATTGAAAGATCAGACCCAACTCAAGATGAGGGCTGTCACTCTAAAGAAGCAGTTTCTTCGCTTTTGTTGCTAGTGTGAGCTAAGTCTTCCTGTGTTGACCCTACTAGCCCAGAACTTGAAATCCCTCTGCCTGGGTGTCCCGAGTGCTAGGATCACACCCGAGTATGTTACTTCTTACCCAGTGCTGACATTAAACACTTTGTGACTTAGCTGTATCCACTATTCCTAAGTCTCCAATTTCCTTACGAACTATATTTACCCTACATGAGTAGGTCTGGTGGCCTCATGGCTCTTTGCAGGCAAAGATACACACACTATCTACAAGTGCAAAATATGAGCACAGCCTACGTGCTAAGGGTAGAGCCCAGGAAAAAAAGAACCACTGTGACAGATAGGCATCTTTATAAGCGTAAAATGGAAGATTACTTACAGATTTGGACAGGTGCGGTGGCAGCTGGCAAGGGGTCCAGCGCACAATAGTTCCCAGTGTGGCTGCAGTGTTCAATGAGAATGTCATGGGTACAGCTATGAAGCATCTGGCTATGACAAACTGGAATGGAGGAGACTTGGGAAAGGAGCAAATAAACGAGTTCCAGTATAAAAGGGGAGAGCACACAGAACATAACATCACACTCCGAGGAAAATCAGCAGTTTGACACCCAGGAGCAGCTACAACAGAGGACCTTCTAGAAGGGGAACTCAGGAGGGAGCCAGAAATACATTCAGGTGAGCTTTCAGGAGGGAAACATGGCTGAAGGTCAAGACCAGGGAGTCCATAGTGAAGATGAGATGGTCAAATCCCTGGACATGTGTGACTCCCTTGGTTGTGAACAAGAGGACCAAGGGTGCAGCCTAGGGATGGTGACATACCAGAGTAAGAAAGGGGACAGGAAACAGAGAAGTGGACAGATTAAACTTTCAAGGCGATTCTAAAAATAGAACAAGGGGGGCATAAATGCAGATCAACTTAAAGGCACAATTTGGGTACAGCACAATTTGACTTCCTTAAATTAGGTCACTGTTGGTGGTTTCAGAAAGTGTATGTCTTTGAGAAGCAGTGGCTGAGACAGGCTAGAAGTCATCACATTTTTCTGGGTAACTATCACCTCCCTCCACCTTTTTTCTGTGCTGTGTAGTATTCACTATGGGACTCCTCCACACCCAGCCTGTTGTTGGTGGAGTCAGTTTTAGACGTAGGGCAACTTCAGCCATGCAGGGTGGATATTTGAGGTATGCGTCTGTGAGGTATATACCAAGGAGTGGAGACTGGGTTCTGAGACAAACACCACTCTCCTGATTGGATATTTCCTGCGTCTCATGAAATACCTGCAGTGGTACATGGCAGTTGAGGTGTTACACATGGTTACCAATCCATGCCATCTTCCTAAGTATCCGGTTTTTGGTGTTGCTGGGCTTCAGTTTTTTGTTTTAACCATTCTGGTGTTGGGGTGTTACTGTGTTCACTTCTTGGGTGAATAACTGTATTTAGTAGTTTTATGTTTGCTTATTTTGTGAAGTACACATTTGCTTACATTTGCAAATGCATTGTCCTTCATTTGTGGAAGTTTTTATATAGACCATTTCTACCATATAGGTGTTTGTAGAGCAAACTCCCTGAGCTGTAGTTCTTTTCTCTTTTGAGACTGCTGATCCTCCTGCCTGCATTGCAGGACACCTTGGTGGTGTTTCAGTGATAGTTACTAACTTCCGTTCATCTTTCTTTAGGTTGAGTAGAATGGATGTGCACTGTTGACCAAGCATTTGCCACATGAGAGAAAACATGCTCTTTCAGCAACTGTTTTACTTTTAAAAAACTTTAATATAGGGGTGGGGTTTGCCCAAGCCATGGTATGAGCTTAGATCAGAGGACAGCTTCCAGGAGTCAGTTCTCCCCTTCCACCACATGATGCTCAGGATCAAACTTAGGTAAGCACCTTCACCCACGCTGACTCATCTTGGCGGCCTTAGTTTACTTTTCTGTATTATTTTAGTTCTAAAAATTGATCCTTGTGCTTGATGGGAAGGAGTCAGTATTTCTCCTCTTTCCAGGGACATCAACTGCATGCCACTTGAAGGAAAGACCAACCTTTTCCTTACCCAATTGCAGTGGTATCTTTCATAAACTAAACCACGGTCTAACTGGGACTCTGATCTCACAGGCCTGCTTGTCTGACCTTGGGCAACACCTGCATTAATTATGGCACTCTGCTCGTAGTCAGACTCTAACTTTGCCTTCCGCTTCACAGTGGTTTTAGCTGTTTAGAGCTTTCTGCATTTCTGTAATAGTTGTTGACTTTCTTGCTTTACCTCTTGAAAGAATTTGGAAGCTGGCTATCCTCCAAAGGCATGTGTAGGAAAGGGCTGGTCCCAGCAAGTGTGGCAGTGCATGTCTGTAATGATAGCATAAGAGAGGCAGATATAGGAAGACTGAATTCTAGGCCAGCCTGGACTACATGGAAAAACATGCCTCAAAAGAACCCTAAATATAGGGAGAGGCGGCTCAGTGGTTGAGAGCCAGCAGTAAGCATACCTCTGCCATATTGAAAGGCTAAGAGAGGTAGAACCAGCACCTGTGACCACACCATTTACCATTAAAAAAAAAAAAAAGCTCCTTGTCAGAAAAGGATTTCAGATACACAGTAGGACAGATTCAGACATAAAAAAAAACCTCCAAACGAGACAGTTTAAAAAATGTACATAGGCTTGGGAGAAAGAGGAAAACAAGTATAGGCAGTTATAAAAAGAAATGGTTTTAAAAAATAAAACAAAGTCTTTAAAGAGACAGTAAAAAATAACACAAAAAAATAAGCCACATAAAAATGGAAAATACACAGAGAGTCTGGATTATGTGTATTATTGTGTTTTCTTTGGACTGAATGAGCCAACTGTTAAAAAACATTTGATTCTGGGAGCTGCTAAGCTAAACCAGCATATATATTTTAAAAGTATCTTGACTTCAAAATTTGAGTCTAAGGTTATGTCACTTTGCAAAAAGGTTCTCTATGGATTCCTTCCAGGTTAATATGGTTTTATGGAACAAGACTCCCCAAAAGGTCTCCATGAACCCTAAAAATACTTTGCCGAACAAACAGTAAGAAGCAGTTTGTAGAAAACAATGACCAAATCCCCCAAATAATTGTTTAAAAATGCTTGTTTTCATTTAAAGGGGGTTGATTATAAGTAGTTAATGGTCACAGCAAATCTTTCTAAAGAAAAGAGGGGAGTATTGAAGAGACAAGATTAAAGCCATTTTTAAACTCAGGCCCCCATCCTTGTGGGAGTCTAACCTAGCAGGCACCCCACCCAAAGTACCTGTAAATTCAAAGAAAAGTCACAACCGACCCAAAAACTGCCTGGCTACCCAGAGACTTGAAGACAGCCAATCAGAAGCTAGACAAACTTTTTTTTTTTTTTAAACAGTTTCCGGGTGGTTTTGTGGAAAGCTACAAAAATCCTTTCTTGACTCATAGCCGACTATCCCCTATCCAATCCGGTAACACCAAGGCATGCAACTCCCTGCTTGCGGTTTTTCCCTTTAAAGACCCCTGCACTGGAAGCTCAGGGCCATTCTCCTGCATCCACTGCTGCACAGGTGCATTGGACAACGCCCCACATGCAAGCCTGCAGAATAAAGAAGCCTTGTGTAACTGCATCAGAAAGTCGGCTCTGTGGTGGTCTCATTGGGGGTCTTGCAATTCCAGCATAACAATATGGTATAGAAATGAATACTTTACAATGGTATGGACTTTGGCTTATGGATACAAATTTAAGGTCAGTTTTGTTATATGTATATTTCTACTCTTATTTAAAGTATTATGTTTATATAGCTCATTTAAAAATGTATAATTAAAAATAAGAATAAGAATAAAAATAAGAATAGCAATTTATAATAGTCAAACTTGTCATGTTAGTTAGGTTTTCTAGATATACAGAGATATATTTCAGTTAGATAATCTTCAATACTTCAAAGACTACAGAATATGGCATTAAAAATGTTTTAAGAACTTAGACTTTTCTAAACAGTGAGACATGTCTGCTTCTGGCAGCACCAATCTACTTGAAGAGGATGATAGGCATCAAAGAGGCTCCTTTTAGAGCTTGCTAGCCTTGCCTGAACTGCTTGACAGTATACTATATAAATTTTACATGCAGAACCCACAGACAAATGACTGCCAAACTTGCCAAAAGAAGGTGAGACAGTCCTTTAGGGTTCCTGCTTCATGAGTCTGTTAGACATTCTGCAGGACACAGAAGAAAGTAACTGACAAACTGCCAATATAAGCTAAACAGTCTTTCAAATTCCCTGCTTTATGGAAAAGTCTGCCATATACTATGGACCTGTAGGCTGAAGATGGGTGCCCCAACATAACAGAAGAACTCTGGGTGACTGTTCAGGCAGCAAGACATCTCTGTCAATTCTAGAGTTTTAGAAGTTGCTTACAATGCACTTCCTGTTTACTTAGGTAATATATAGACTTCTGGGGTCTTTGATGGAATTGAAGATATAGTTTTCCTTAGTTAAAATAAAACATAAATTAGATTTAGACTCATAAAGATAAAAGAGTATTTTCTTTAATTTTGCTTAATACAAATAGATTAAATATTGTAACTATAATTCTTTCTTGATAACTGTTTTGTTATATGTAATTTTACTGTTATAGTTAAAACCTTTTTTATTTAGACAGAAAAGGGGGGATGATGTGGGATTACCCTCTGTATACTGTGAATATGTTTTATTACCATTGGTTAATAAAGAAGCTGTTTTGGCCTATAACAGGGCAGAATATAGGTAGGTGGGAAAACTAAACTGAATGCAGAAAGGAAGGCGGAGTCAGGCAGATACCATCTAACTACCGAAGGAGAAGATGCCAGACCCTTACCAGTAAGCCACAGCCTTGTGGCGATACACAGATTAATAAAAGTGGGTTAATTTAAGATAGAAGAGCTAGCTGGGAATACACCTGAGTCATTGACCAAACAGTACTGTAATTAATATAGTTTTTGTGTGATTATTTGGGTCTGAGTGTCCAGGAAACAAAAAAGCCATCTGATTACACAAAACTGTCCGTACCTCCAGTTCCAGGTCTTCTGGAACTGTCACACAGACATACAAGCAGGCAAAATACCAATGAACACAAAATAACAATAAATTATTTGGGGGGGAACCCTAAATAATCAAAGGCTTGTTTCCCAGGGTGATAGCCTGCAGAGACAGTGAAAACGTGGGACTTAGGCAAGACCCTAATGCCACTTCACGGGCAACTGTGGAATGCCAGTCATTTCCTCTGTTTCTTCCAGGCCATGCGTGAGCACTGTCACTGTAAAACACAAGCCAGACATGATGCGCTTGCTGTCTTGCCACAGCAACAAAGGCACAAGCTAACCAGTCACGGACTAAAACCCCAAGGCAAGCCAAAGCAAACCGCCTGGATTCTGAATGGGAAGGCACTGAATCTATAGATCCACCTGGGAGAATTCACATCTGAGCAATACTAAGGGCTCCAAAGTATACATTACAGTTATCAAAACTTCAGGCTGGCAATATGGGCTGGTGGGAAAGGGGCTTGCCCAAGTCTGGCGACCCAAGTCGGATCCCCAGAACATAATGAAGAGCAACTGTCCCGCAGTTGCCATCTGACAGCCACGGGCACACTCAAGCTTGCACATACTACACTCCCCCACATAATATTTTAAAGGGTCTTCAGCACTTTTCCCAGTAATGCTTTAGAGCTGCTGTGTGCACAGTTCTTACAGTTCCCACTAGGGCAGTCTGGGAGCCCGATCACTCCTTACGCTGATTATTCATCCAGGGCTCTGCACACACTCCTGGCATCAGCCATCTCCAGTGACATCATTAATTTTAATGATCCTTTTGCAGACTCCTTTGTATTTTCCAATCACACGAACAATGAATTAAGACTCAGTCCTACCAATCACTGTTTCTTTGCATTGCATTACCTACAGCCTCAAGCTGCAGCCAACCAGCCTTAATATACTCCAGCAAAGGGCCATTCATCAGAGAGCTGAAGTTTCTCCAAAGCAGAGATCAGGGAAAGAAAGCCCCTGAAAATGAGAACTAAAGAAGTAAACACTGTGATACAGTAACAGGTTAAACATAAGACATTCTGTCACATAAAATAAGATTTCCCAATTATTTTGGGATAATTTACTTTCTAATCACCCTTTTTTTAGTATCTAAGTAATGTTCAGGCAGATAATACTCAATTGCACGTAGAATAAAAAGACACAAACAGTCATTGGGGGGGAATATCAAGTGTTTACCTATATTGGGAAAACTATATGCAAAAGGTAAAAATACATAACCAATCATATATATTAGTTTCAAATATTTGTAATTTAACTCAAAACCCCTAAAAAGAGTTGAGGCCATAGACTTTGATAATATATCATTAATTACACTTTTAATTTAATCATGGGCTGGGATGCTGGTCTAGCACGCATGGGGCCCTGGGTTCAGCACTGGTGACATGATGGTGCTCTGCTGTTCCGTACCTCAGAACTTAGAGAGAGAGGGCAGGGACATCAGGAGTTCAAGTTCATCATCAGCTACATAACAATTCTGAGGCCAGCCTGGGACACATAAATATATACAGTAAAATAAAATGTTATTCGTAATAGTCTTAAAATAAATTTAATCCCCCAAACAACCTGTCTTGTAATAGAATTTCATTAAATGTGATGTTTAACTTGTGTGGCTAACAACAGAATGTATAATTACAGTGCCCAAATCAGAGTGTCACAGAGATCTAACACATTAAATCACCCAACAACAAAATAATTTCTGCCTTCAAACTTACAAGAACACTTTATTTTATCAAAGGCAAGGCTCAAACATACTAAGAACAAAGTATCTGTTCATAGCTGGGCAGTGGTGGCACACGCCTTTAATCCCAGCACTCGGGAGGCAGAGGTAGGCAGATCTCTGTGAGTTCGAGGCCAACCTGGTCTACAAGAGCGAGTTCCAGGGCAATTAGGACTGTTACACAAAGAAACCCTGTCTTGAAAAACAAAAAAGAAATAAAGAAAGAAAGATCTGTTACATATGCCAGGGGCCAAGGCTAAAACAATAAACTAAACAATAAATTAATCCTTTCAAAAGGAACAGGAACCATTAAATTTTCTTCTTGGGTTTGAGAGGCCCAACATATCCTTACAGAGTATACAGAGAGCAGTGATAAAATTAAGCAAGGAGTTTGGAAAGAAATCAAATAGTTCACCATTAATGCCACAGTACATCTGTCAGCACAGCCAAAATCAGTTAAAGTATCTGAATGTGAATACTGCATTAGGTAAAACGTTACACTGTAACTAACTACAGCAGATACCTGAAAGACTGCTGTGAAAATCTTTCTAGCGTGGGGGCTTTAGACAGAACCTGCAACATACAGTACTATATTAACTGAGGAAATGCCCACAATAAGCAACCGTCTCTGGCAGTCCTGGGAAATGCAATATGGACTATCAAAAGGACCGTGAGGTAAACTAACTTCAGAACAGGTGCAAAGGTATTCTGCAGCCACCAGAAGCAGGAACTGCAGCTCCAGGCACTCTCTGACTTTAGATGGCCCGCTGTCTGACAGCTACTGCGCCAGTGCCGTATTACAGAGAATAATACAACAAAAAGGTCTCTGCAAGGAGAGAGCCTGCTGTAGAGTCACACACATAACTAAATATGGCTTTTGGAAGAAAGAGAAAAACTTTTACAAAACAAAAACTTTACAATTGAGAATTGTGCATATAAATAGCATACTAAAATTTAAGGGGATTATGTGGACTGGTGATTATTCCATGGCAAGTTCATTAATTAGACTTCCTGGATTCTTTCCCCAAGAGATTCTTACATGCAAATTTTCTTTCAACAATCAAATATTCCACCTAATTTTGCGTATGTCATCTGAAATGTTCCCATTTTAAAATCAGGACCTCAAAGACAAATTTAAATCAATGACATCATACATTGCAAACATCCCAGGGTCAGCAAGTGTGATGGAGCTGCTGTCCAGTGCCAACTAACTTTCGTCATCTCTCTGTAAAGGTATTATCTCAATTTCTTTGGCTATTCTTTCGGCTAATGCTTTACTATTTGCAGCAATTATTCTCCGAGACATCAAATCAAATGGTCCACCTGAAATCAAATCAAATATGGAAAAGTTATACCCTGTTCAAAACCAAATAGGAGAAAAGCAAGTACACAGCTATATCTTATGGCCGTGCTAACATTTTAATATACTTAGTTTTCTTTTCAAAAAGAAAAAAAAGAATCTATCACTCAATGACAGCGTTTCAGTCTTGAGATGATGGAAGTTTCTAGGCATCTTTTCTGAGTAAGTACCAACATGAGGGATTTCAAGTTGGAACGCCATCCGCCATCCTCATGGGCACTCTTATACTTCTGCACTGCCTGAGCGTCCGCAGACACACTCTCACTCCGGTGCCCTTGCATATCGCTCTCTTCCCATTTCCTGCTTCACCTTGTGACATCTCCTCAGTAAACTCTTGGAACCCAGGTTTATTCTCTCCAATTTCTCCTTCTGCTCAAAGTTGATATTTAACTGACCTAGGCCAGAGCAAGAGACGTGGTGGGCAAAGCCCGCTGTCCACTCTCACTATGGCCTGTTCAACGTTCATGGTACAAGCTTCGGAAAAGAGTAGACCTTCCCAAAGCCTCTCAGGAGCTTGAAGAGTCACAATCATTTCTCAGTATGTATTACCACTAGCTACTATCTTTGCCTCTATCTCCTACTGTCTGATTGTATAGAAAATTGTACAGCCCATTTTTCTATTAGGACATGTATCAACCATTTCTTTAGAGCCCATACAGAAAGAAAAGCCTAACAGATGTGAAGGAAATATGCTTTGGGGTGGCATGACTTCACCTGTCACATCCATCAGCACTCCACCTGCTTCGGTGACGATGATGCCAGCTCCTGCCATGTCCCAGCAGTGGATCCCCATTTCATAGTACGCATCTGCTCCTCCAGTTGCTACAAGGCACATATTAACAGCAGCTGTTCCAACACTCCGGATTCTAATGTGAAAAATAAAGATTGATGAGAAAAAACCCCTCTTAGAAAAGCTATTCCTGTTTAAGGTCACTTTCAACGCCAACTGTGATTGTTTGCCTCAATCTAGAGAAAAATTGTGGATAGAAGTATTCTCTGTATACTTTAAACTTTCTGTCTATAAAAATGTTCTCTATATACTTAAAAATAAAGTATATAAAATTTAAATATCCTTGCTGCTCTTGCATGGACCTGAGTTCAGTTCCTAGCACTCACATGATGGCTCACAACGACCCCAGAGGGATCTAATGTCCTCGTCTAGCTTCTGTAGTCACTACACATATGGTGCACACACATATATGCAAGCAAATATTCATATACATAAATAAAGACAAATCCCTTAAAACAATCTAATCACGATGTACTGTGTAAATCGGGAATTTATCACAACGCTACCATTTAATAAGACAAACAAACATAACAAAGTCTTTAAGGGGAAACAAAACAAAATACCAGAGAGAGCCAGGCATGATAGTACACACCTGTAATCACAGTACCCGAGAAAGGCTGAAGTGGAAGGACCAGGATTTCAAGGCCAGCCTGAAGTACATTGTATCATTTTGTCTCAAAAAACAAAACCAGACAAACACTGAAGAGCAATGACACTTATGTACATTCCTGTCTAGGTCCCAGCACCATTTATTCTACATAGAAAACACAGTGCAAACCATCTCCAGGCCATGTAAGACACCATGCCACCGTTCACTGCCAACTGGAAAGGCCTCATGGTTGTGCTTGAACCCACAACAGGCCATCTGGGCTCTGCATGAACATTTGGTCTTTACTTTTCAAAAATATCATTGCTTTCTACAATTAATAGGAGCTTAAAAATGCTCAAAAATGTCAAGGTCATAACAAAATGGAAGACTATGAAACGACTTCAAGAAAATGGATGAGCAACGAGAATTAGGCTGTGTATACTGACACACACCTTAATCTCAGCACTTGGGAGGCCAAGCCAAGAGAACTTATGTCTATGTGCTAAAATTAGTGGTCAAGTCTTTGCATATTAAGTTCAAGGCCAGCTGGAGCTGCAACGTGTAAGAACTACCCTCAGAAACAAAGAGGGCTGTCAGGGTGGCTCCGTGAGAAAGATGGCTCAGTGAGTCACGGTGTTGTCACCGAGTCTGGAGGGGGAACTGACTCCTAAAAGCCACCCTGTGATCTTTATGGTTGAATTGAAGCACAGGCAGAAACAGAAGCACTTGGGCTTGACTGGTTATGTTACTGGTAGAGCAGCAGTTCTCAACCTGTGGGCCACAACTCCTTTGGCAAACCTCTACCTCCAAAATATTTACACTACAATTCTTAACAGTAGCAAAATCATAGTTATGAGGTAGCAATGAAATAACGCCTGTTACAGAGTTACAAACTTGATGCGGCTTTTGGAACAAAGAAAGCCAGAGTGTGAGGAGCTGCAGTGAGGAGCTGCAGTGAGGAGCTGCAGTGAGGGCGGCAGTGAGGAGCTGCAGTGAGGAGCTGCAGTGAGGGCGGCAGTGAGGGCGGCAGTGAGGGCGGCAGTGAGGGCGGCAGTGAGGGCGGCAGTGAGGGCGGCAGTGAGGGCGGCAGTGAGGGCGGCAGTGAGGGCGGCAGTGAGGGCGGCAGTGAGGGCGGCAGTGAGGGCGGCAGTGAGGGCGGCAGTGAGGGCGGCAGCACTGGCAGCTGAGAGACGCTGCCCGAGAGTGGGAGGAGGAGGCCGAGGCCTGGGCAGAGGAGGACACTGCCTCAAAAACAAAAAGGAGCCAGGGAGCAAGGAAACATAATGTCCGTAAGTTACTTTCAACTTTCTACGCAAATTTCCTTTTTCATTTGGGCAGGGAGCAGTTGTTGCTGTTGTTTTTGAGACAGGACTTCACTAATGCTTCAGCCTCCTGAATGCTGAGGTTACAGGTGGGTACCACCGTATCCTCTTCAAATTCCCATTGTAACTAATATTTCAACCTCTGGAAATAGGCAGAGATTCATTCTCTCAAAGTTTATATTTTTTCAAAAGTAATGGAGAATTGATGAATTGTGTGGGTATTTTTTTTCTGTATCTAAAAGAACAAAAACAAAACCTAATATCTTTCACAAAGCCAAATTTAAAAAAGGACAGGAATGACATGACACCTGTCAGGTCCAAAGGGTGCTCCACTCCCTGCCTCCCCACACCCCAAAAAAGAACAAACCCACTGATTCATCCAAAATTGAGTGCAGGCCCAGCTCTACCTGGACTACAGGATGTCTGGCAGTTAGACAAAAGCCAGCAACCCTCAGGAACTTGTAAAACCAGTTCCCATCTGCCAAAAGGAGTCATTTCCCTTATCTGGCAGAAGGGACGCACGGCTTCGCTGGCATGTGTCCCCCTGTGGCTATGTGCCAAAGGCCATGCCAGTTTCCAGGCTCCCTCAGTCCCCACTCACAAGCACATGTTACACATTTCAAAGCCCCCATGCCAACGGCTTGGCCCTTCCCACCCCCTGACTACGTGCCCTCCTCAACACGATTCTCACTGTACTCTGTCTCCGGGTGCCCTCCTGTTCTCTCACTATTGGCTCCTGCTTCCCAGCCCTGGCCATGTTCAGTCTACTTCTCTCTGCTCTGGACTCCTCCAGGTGTCCCTGGCTCTTCCCTCTCTCAGATGCACAATCAAACGTTAACCATACGTGGGCGGTCACAGAGGCAGCTTGTCACTTCCCCCTTGAACACTACACCTTTGCCTGTGTTTTACAGCTTAGCAAGATGGGCCAATCCAATTCCAAGTGACAAGTTTCAGCTCATAAAGGTGAGCTGAGCACGAGGTGATGCTTGGAATCCCGGATCAGGAGGCCCAGGCAGGAGCACTGTAAGGTTGATGCTACCCTGGGCTGCACAGTAAGACTGCCCGAGAGGAAACCATCTGAAACAAGGCCCAGGAAGGGCTCTTCCCTCCCTCTTACATGAGACAAGGACATGGGCAGCCGCAGCCGGAGCTCATGCTCCGGGAAGAACGACCAGGACCGCTCACAGTTGTGCTCGGGCTCGGGCTCTCGGCGGCGCCTAAGAGGGCCACTCTCCCCCCACCCGGCATCAAGGGCTCTCCGCAGGGGTTCGGCGGTCAGCAGGAGCTTGTTCTTCTAGGAAGAAGCCCTAAGGATCACCTACAACGTTACTCAGCTAGCAGAGGCAGCAGGACCCGGATCTGCACTGTATGCTCTGAGATGGATCCTCATCTGATCTGTCTAGACACCGAGTGCATCTAAGAGGGAAGAGAGCATGCGCAGCACCAAAAGATCTGGGTCTCCAAATTTCAACATTTTCGTCATTAATGTGGGGCAACTTATCTTAGACTACAAATGATAAGTTAGTAAAAACTTCCATGTTTATGATAAAACTGCTCTTTACTGGGCCTATTCAATCTGAATTTACACAAAACTGTATGTAGACTTACACGAAACACTGAGACTGCAAATGATTAGTTTTTGTAACTTGAATGTGCATTTCTCATGTATGAACCCTGAAGACAACAATCTTATGTCATAATCTCAAAATGCTGGACCCATCTGCAGTAATTCCCCCAAATTAAACAACTGATTCATCATAATTTAGTTTGCCTCAAGCCTGTTGTAACCTCATCTGGTACTGGCTGGCTGGTTTACCTGCCTCAGTCAGACAGACTATGACTCTTTTTGATCTCATTGTGGTTTTATGAGCAATTCTGAAATGACACTGAAAACTTAAAGAACCGGCTAAAATATAGCAGAGCACAGAAAGGAATAAGATAACAGCACTTATCCTTGCTAACATTTTCCTGGTGGTCAGGCAACAGCAGATAAAAAGCTGATGTATGAGCCTCCTGGAGCTGCTTTCCGGCTTCACCGGCCATGGCTAAAGAGCTGCTCTAAAGCAGGCGGCGGCACCTGTCATTGCTTCAAGGACAACAGCTAGGGGACAGCCTCTCATTACCTCACTCATTGTCACAGAGACCACAGATTTACAGTCCCAAATCACAGTACGCAGCACGGTCAGCATGTACAAGGTAAACACTGAAGAAGAGAGTGATCTGGAAGTCAGGGCTATGGTCATATCTCCACCTAGCTGTGTGATCTTCACGTGTCTGAACCTCTGAACTCAGCTATAAAACAAGGCTAGGTTACTAGATGATCCTTGGTGAATTCTTAGAGTCTATCCCTGAGGATGCATTCAGGAAAAAAGTAGCGACAATTGGCAATAAGAGAGAATCCTAAAATTCTCTTGTTATTCAAATGCTTGTTTTTATTGTTTGAATGAGTTCTCACTATGTAACCCAGTCTGCTGGCCTCCGCTTGCCCAGTGCCCGGTGATGACAGACAAGTGTTACAGACCCGGGCTCCTTAACGGCTTCGGTCATTTGATAGTCTCTTCTTATGCAGTTCAGGCTGCCTTTCAACGATTCTCTACAGTCCTCCTGTCTCAGCTTCCTGGAGGCCAAGGTTACAGGTATGCTCAACCATGTCTCGTGACAGTGGCTTTTCAAATGATAATTTTTACTGAGACAACTATAATAAAGGTCAGAAAAACACGACTTATATAATCAATACCTTTATTAGATTTAAGAACATCAAATCACTAGCTTTTCCTAAAACCTCTAGGATAAGTACCTGCTTCAAAACAGACAATAAATTCTGAGTTAGGTTCTCACTATGTTTTCCAGCTGAAGCCTCAGCCTCCTGGCATCAACATTCGCCATCACTTCCGGCTTCCTCACTTCAATGACCTGTCACTACTGAATGACTGTGGCGTGGGAGAGCAGTGTTATCATGAGCGTAAACCTATAACCCTAGCGTTTAAGAGGTGAGGGAGGAGGATCACAAATTCCAGGCCAGCCTGTGCTACAAAGTGACATCCTAGCTCAAACACAAAACAAAGGAAATATAACAATAGACAAATTTAATACAAAAGAATTTGCTAAAAATGTAAGAATTTATAAATACAAAAGTTTTAAAACAAAGCAAATAATTCATAAAATAAGCTCAGTAACTACAAATAATATAGAGAGCTATCATAACACAAAACAGGATGAAAGTAAAAGAGCAGTATCAATGCATTAACAGCTTTGTCTATTAAAAACATTTACACATTAACTTATAAATTTAACTGCATTCTATGTTTTGTACAAGGGATAGACTTAAAATGGAGAGTCAAGGCTTGGCATTGTGGCACACACCTCTAAGCCCAGCATGGGGACACTGAGGCACTGGGGAGGCCGAAGCAGCAGGACCGTGAACTCAAGGCCTGCCTGAGACACACAACAAAACTTTGTGGGAAACATCAGAAACAAAACAAACAAAATCCATCTAAAACCATGAGAAGGATATTCAAGGCCAATTCCAGCCTCCACACAAGCACAATGGGCAGACACACATGGTGAAGAGCACTCGTGCGTGCGCACACGCCAGCGCGCACACACACACACACACACACACACACACACACACACACACACACACACACAAACACACACACACACACACACAGAGACAGAGAGAAATAATAAAACTAAATCCTTTTAAAAGTGCGACTATCTGGCAGTGTGGTGGGAATAAGAAGGCTTACCCGTGGATGGGAAGGGAACAGAGCTTCTCCATGTTGGAAAGAACTATCCGTAAAGTCTCTGGCTTTCTGGATGAGCCCAATTCAGTCACCAGGAGTGCTTTGGTAATATCTGAAAAGGGAAGTTATTTCAAATAAACCACTGGATGTCAATAACCAAAACTCTAGACTAAATCTAACACAATTTAGAATAAAATGGGATATTGAAATCTTTTTTCCTAGTTTTATCAAACTTTTTTTTACAAGCTTTAAAGTGTCAATACAACCCTGTAATTAAAAAATAAAAATAAAAAAAAAAAACAAGAAAAAAGGAAATTAACTAAAAACATGCCCTCAACCTAAGTGTTTAAGAGAAAGGTTATGGCTGGGCAGAGTGGTGTGCATCTTTTAACCCAAGTGGTGTAGAAGGGTCTTCTGTATTTGTGTTGCTTTCATTGGTGAACAAAGAAAACTGCCTTGGCCTTTTGATAGGGCAGAAATCAGGTAGGCGGGGCAGACAGAACAGAATGCTGGGAGAGAGAAGGTAGTGTGGCAGACATCATTTTTCTCCTGCCTGAGACAGACGCTGGTTAGGAATCTTTCCCTGTAAGCCACGACCTCGTGGTGATATACAGATTATTAGAAATGGGTTAAACGAATATGTAAGAGTTGGCCAAGAAGAGGTTAGAGCTTATGGGCCAAGCAGTAATTTAATTAATACAGTTTCTGTGTAATAATTTCGGGTATAAGCTAGCCGGGCAACAGGAGCCAGGCGGCGGGACACAGCCAAGGGTGGCTGTGACGATATGCAGCCCGCGCCTCTTACAACACCCAAGTGCTCAGGAGACAGAGGCCAGTGGATCTCTCAGTTCAAGGTCAAACTGGCCTGCACAGCCAGTTCCAGGCAGGAGCTACAGTGAGATCTTGCTTCAAAATAAAACAAAATTGGAAGGAAGGGAGGGAGTGAGGCAGGAAGGATAGAAAGGAAGGAAGGTTGGTTGGTTAGTCTATGAGAGTCCACAAAGATTCCAAACTCCAGACTGTTCGCAAGCTTAAAGCACTTGCTAAACTGCAAGGCTGCTGAAGGTGCACGCTAGAGATGTAGGACTGACTTTATGGAAGAAAGGTGACATACAATGCCAGCCAACTGTCACGCTGAAACAGTTCTACTCAGTGAGTGTGTATGTATGTACACACACACTTATCTTCGTAAAGAGAGGGTTTATACTCACACACTTAATTCCTCTCAGATGGCAAACCCCTCCACCCCACTCCCAAAAAGAAACCCTGTACTACTGAATATGGAAACTTCTCCCACATTATCTCCAGAGGCCATAGACTATAACAACCATTTATACAGCGTCAATAGTGTATTAGCCATAACTAACCTAGAGACAAAGAAAACAAGGGTATGTGGACAGGTTATATGCAAATACATTATTTAATAGGGGGAACTTGACCCTCACATAGACTGAGAAACTACTGTGTATCATTCTTAAGGATTCTCAGGTGATTTTTGTTGTTGTTGTTGCTGGAAAAAGGTACATAATTTTTTTCTCTAATAAAGTTTTGCTACAAAGCATAGGTTGCTCTAGAACTTATTTTGCCCAGGCTGGCCTCAAACTCCTGATCCTTCTGGCTCTACTTCCTGAGTGTTAGGATTCCAGGAATATTCCCCCATGCCCAACTGATCTCAGCTTTAACATGCATTATTTATGATTTATTGACCAATAATGGGCTGAGTGGCATCCAGTAAAATCTAAAAGTTCTAGAAAGAATTAGACACTGTGGCTGAAGCATTATGTCCTGAACCCTTAGAAGAGAAACCCTGACGTAGATAACACATTTCTGTCAATATCACCTAACACTGAGTGCACTTGCTCAATGCCATCTGCTTCTCCTGTTCCAACTATCACACTAAAAACGAGGTCAGAAGGGGAAAGGAAAAATAATACAGCCCTGAATCAGATAATACTAGCTAAGTGCAGAGGTTACCATACAAACAGGAGTCAGCTAATACTAGCTAAGTGCAGAGGTTACCATACAAACATGTAAACTGCAAGCACACTTCGCTCAGGGCATCAGGCACGGGAGGACACACCTACCTTCCTGCTGTGAGACCCGAAGCTTCTGACCATTACAAAAGGCTCCTTTTCCCTTCCTGCCAGTATACATCTTATCTTCCACACAGCTATACACAACTCCAAACTCCATCTGCATAGGGAAATAAGCCTCTTTTAGCAAACCTGAGTATTTTTCAATTAACTGGTATCTTCTTCTGAATAAAGTGACAAGAAAATCTAGAATATTAACAAACTCTATTCAGACAGCTGAATGTGGGAAGCAGAGCCCAAACACAGTAGGTCCTCAGACCTCAGTCCCACTCCTCCCACTCAAGTCTAGATAAGGAGAGCACACCGTCCATCTCTCCTAGCCTCAGATGGAGGCAGCTTTCTGTATTTTCTACAATGAACACTGTGTCCTCCTACGTCAGGAACCCTGCTCATCCATTCTCTGACAAACTATGCACAGATCCTCCTTCTCTTCTGGTACCTTCTCACTAAACATCTCCCATCCATATTGCTCATCTGAATTCTTGCCCCCTACACCTTCATGCTGAATTTAATTGCTAACACAATGGTACTGGGGGTTTGGCCTTGAAGAGGCAACTGCCTTCAGCCGCACACTGGAAGGATTCAGCCTTCTTCCTCCCCGGCAGCACAGCACAGCCTTGGGAGAATAGCTTCTCCAGATTCTTCCCTAAACCCCGCCCCCCACTGTGTGCACTCCACACCTCCCGCTCACACCCTGCAGGCTGCACTCTGCACTGACCAGCCAGTCTATGGCACCTGTAACAACCCTTTGCTGGCCCCCAGGCTTTCTATCCATCTGCACTGCTTCCATTCCCCTTCCAGCACTTCAGATTCTCAAGGGACTTCCAAGTCCACAGATTCAACTACTAACAATAATGTTGGCTCCAATAAATCCCATCACAGGAGTCTATGCTTTGTAACTGTCTTGCAGAAACCTCTTTTAAAGAGGTCAAAACCTATCAACTTTGCCAAACTGTTCTTTCTGATAAGACTTTTCTTCCTTCCTTCCTTCCCAGTTGGAAAATTTCGAATTTTCTAAGTGGCAACTAACATAGCCAACTTGTAAGACATTTTCTGTTAGAAAGAGCTGCCCACTGCACGACAGACAGCGCTGGTATATTCTTTTCTGCCTTCCTCTACACGCTACCTTCAGCTGAGGACACACTTGACTGCAACAAAGGACAGATTCAAGAGCAGAGACCACATTTCTGCTCAGGCCGAGTCTATGGTAAAGGCTGATTAGGAGCACTTGCCATGCTACAGGAACAATGCAGTCTGTAACCAAGGGCTCATTTGTCCTGTGTGGGGTACGTGCATGTTGCTAGGGATTCAATTGAGAGGTTTATATACGCTGGCCTAACACTTAGCCTTGGGCTTTCATTTCAGAAATTTCTGAAATACGCTTTTGTTCATGCTGATCAAATGCAGCGCACAAGCTCCTTGAAGACAGCAGTCAAACAGCAGGGAAGAAAGAGACCGCAGTAGCTAACAGATTTTACTCTACTGGGTTTGGTATGTAAGCATTCAATTATGTCTATGTTCCTAACATACCTGTATGTCCAGCCATTCTCTGGCCCCTGACATATCGTTGTCTTTCCATGTCTCCCTGCATTAATATCATGAAGACATGCTTAGAAATGTCCCACTCATCTCTGAAACATTTTAAAGTCACATTAACCCCTGTCATAGCTGCATGTGTCAGAAGTATGATGGTGGTTTGTGTTTCCTTTACTTGTGTTCAATTTCTCTTCCCAACTATGTCTTCTCAGGAAACAACCTCGTCCCCTTGAAATGCATGTGAAGATGCCCAGTCTTGTGGTTTACATTACAGTGGTGTGGTGTGGGAAACAACCTCATCCCCTGGAAAGGCATGTGAAGATGCCCAGTCTTGTGGTTTACATATATAGTGATGTGGTGGCACAAACAGAGCACAAGAAAGATTTATTTTTTTCTCAGAAAAGGAAAGCAAGATATTTGATGGAACATACATTTAAGACATACCTGCTTATTTACAACGAAGCCAATTGAAACAGCTACAAAAGGAAACCTTAAAAAAAAAAAAAAGAATTCGCAAACTAACCAAGACAGAACTTAATTTCAACAAGTACTTATAAGATTGTTTTCAAATTAATTCTCATAACCCTGAAGATTGAATATGTCACAAGTTATGCATATAAATTGGAGAAAGAGGCACGATCTACACACACACACACACACACACACACACACACACACACGCACACACATGGTGCTTCTACAGACATTCGAAAGGGTCATAAGGACCTGACAACAACGTCACTTCCAGAAATGAATGGATCCTCAGTAACAGGGAGATAGAAGTGGGACGGAAATTGTACTGCACACCATCCTACAGCTCTTGAATGTCAAATACTGTAAATAAAGTAGCTGTGTACAGGCTTTATTTTCAAAATGCAAATTTCATACTGGCCACAGGTAAAAAGAAAACATTCCTCTCATTTTCCCCACCAGCAATAAACACAGGAGAAAAAAATTGTTTGTTCCTATTCTGACATAAAACTTGGAGCTGAATGTTAGAAAAATAAACTGTGAGCCACAGTGATCTTTACGGCTTCTAGTTTTACACAGATGTTACATTCTCACACACAAGTGAATGGAATTCTAAAATTCCAATTAGGCAAAATAGGTTCAAACATGACTGAGATAAACTTGATATCTGAACTGAAAATAAGCACAAGTATTTAACATGGAGTTTTTATTGTAATAAAAACACATCACAGCCTTTTGTTCTATTCTGTGTATCTCCGCAGCTTCCATACTTAAAGGTGTGGTGCCTAGTCCATGTGGATTCTATGCCTTATAGCGCTACAGATTTTAGTAACTGTAAACATAGCACACACATACGTGTGTGCATGCACAGTACAAGATGACTTATCAGGACCATGCCAAGCACTATACTGAGTTCTTAGGAAAGTGTACAATAAGAATCCTAGCAAGAAGCAATTCTATGAAGCAGGTGTTACTAATATGGCCATTTTATAAGGTCTTTTTAAAAAAATAAGGTATCACTATGTAATTTAAGCTATCCTGAAATTCAATATGTAGTTCACACTGGCCTCAATCCCATGATCCTCCTGTCTCCACCTCCAAAGTTGTAGGATTATATTATCATACCCAGTGTTATAGTTTTTGTCAATTCAACACCTACCTAGACATCTGAGAAGAAGAAATCTCAATTGAGGAACTGTCTACATCAAACTGATCTTTGGGAATGTCTATAGGGCATTTTCTTAATTACTAATTGATGTAGGGAAGGTCAGTTCACAGTGGGTGGTGCTACCTCTGGGCACGTGGGCCTGGGCTACAGAAGAGAGGCGGCACAGTGAGCCGGGGAAGCCAGCCAGTAAGCAGCGCTCCACGGTTTGTGCATCTGGCTCCTGCCCTGACTGCCTACCTTGGCTTCCCTCACTGATGAACAGGAAAGACTAAGAGAAAATAAGCCCTTTCCTCCCCAAGTTTCTTTTGGTTGTGGTTTTATCACAGCAATAGATAGCGAACTATAACATTTGGATTTTAAGCATTTTTTTAAGCCCTTATTTTTCTTTTATGGTTATGGGTGTTTAAGTACCATGTTTGTGCAATGTGTGAGCAGACCAGAAGAGGGGATTGGATCCCATGGGACTGAAGTTCCAAATGGTTGTGAGAGGCCGTGTGTGTGTGTGCTGGGAATCTAACCTGGGTCCTCTGGAAAAGCAGTCAGTGCTCTTAACCACCGAGCCCTCTCTCCAGCCTGGGTTTAAACTGGGGCTCAGAAAGACTAACTTGTGTGAAGTCAGAAGCCAGTGAATAAGCTGGAGGGTTCAAATCTCAGTCTGCAGATCCTAACGCCCACACCCCTTGTAGCAGCCTCTTTTCTCTTCAAGTAAACTCTGTACACTGCGAGCATCCCATCAGTGCAGTTACCAGTTCCTTTACTGATCTGAAGTGCCCGTAGCACCTCCTCACATGTTTAGATAATCATCACAGTAACAAAGAGTGGTGACCAGGCACATCACACAAGGCCACACAGTACCACTGCTTCACTTCCTCCACATCTCAGAAAAGACCTGCACAGTGCACTTAGCTCCTCCACTACATTTTCTGTACGGTTTCTTAGAATAAAGAAGCCAAAACAATTTATACAATTTCCTAAAGTGCGTGTTGCCTTGGCAGAGAATCGTCCCATCAACACAGCAGCAATGACATTAAATTAAAGGCGTACCTATGCACAAAGTTGGTCGTGCCGTCAATAGGGTCAATGATCCACGTGGGCTTGTCTGTGAAGACTGTCTTTTCCCCAGCTGCCACAGATTCTTCCCCAATGAAACTGAAAGCAAGAAACACAAACTTCTAACCTCTAAATTGGATTCAGGACTTTAACCTCATCTCCTAAGCTACAAGGTCTACCATTAAACACAAGCCAAGCCTAGACTATTATTCTAATGTAGCTCTTTTTTTTGGGGGGTGGGGTGGGGGTTGAGACAGGGTTTCTCCATAGCTTTGGAGCCTATTCTGGAACTCGCTTTGTTGACCAGGCTGGCCTCGAACTTACAGAAATCCACCTGTCTCTGCCTCCTAAGTGCTGGGATTAAAGATGTGCACCGCCACCACCTGGTCTAGTTTCTTTCTAAAAATAAAACACACACACACACACACACACAAAGCATAACAAAGCTCTACTTTCCCCAGAACAAAGGGACGTGAAACAATACAAAATCCAAGATCCTAAGTGCAATACTGGCATACATGCAGGGAAACACACGCACATCTGCAAAGGTGTTAAGGAAATACAGCGACTGCAAAAGTAAGAGCACAGGGAGGGCATGGCTGCCGATGCCTGAATCCCAGCATTCTCGGTTCAGGAGAAAGAATAATCAACTCCTGGACAGCCTGGGCAAGAGCAAGACTTTGTCTTAAAATCGAACAAACTGAAATAAATAAGATGAGCACTTCTGTAGCTCCCATCAAGATGGAGAGCGCACAGAGCACTTCCTCTAGTGTGACGCTACAACAGCAGGAGTGACAGTTACATGGCCTCAGGACTGGCCTGGCAGCTTCCGTCTTCTTCACACTGTCTCTCCTTCCCTGTCTTGGAAGAGCCTACAGGGTCATGCGGCCCAGCTACTCCCATCTTCCCAACTCCGGCCAAACTGTGAAGCAGTATGTCTGTCACTTAGAATTATTTTAATAAGAGTGACAGGTAACAGAGAACAGCCACGAAGTCAATGAGAATATGAACTGACTGCCAGAATGACTGTCCGCACAACCATAAGCTGATTTTATAAATGGTGTCTGACTTCACTGGCTTTCTTCTGTCCTGTTTTCTTTTTTAAATTGTTTATTGTTTGAACTGTCCTAATAAATATTTGTCCTCCTTCCCCTTCCTCTTACTTCTAAGCTGTTTTATTTAAGGAAGTATGTTCAGTCACAAGTCTAAAACCTTCTCCTTCTCAGTGGCTAAGAGACTGACAATGGCTGATGCCACAAGGAGGTACCAGAACTACAGCATTAAAGCTTTCAATTCTTAAAGTTCTGGGGATCAGACTCGCGGACCTGCACACACAAAGAGAGCTCGACCACTGACTGTTTCCAGGCTGGAGTTCCCTGAGACCACACACACTATCCAAAACAATGGCCCAGACATCACCCCCAGGTGTCTTCTCCCTGTCCAATACCCTCAATTGCTTTTCAAGCTTACGTCAGCCTACAATCTGACACAATACTAGCCTCATACACAGATTACAACCTAGGCTTAATTTTATCATTTTAAATTGGTGCTAGAAATACCTATGAGAAGGGTACTTTTCCTTTATTGAAGAGAGAAGCATTTTTTCAACATTCTGGTCGGTAACTGTTACCAAGTCAGCAGGAGAACTTTTAATCATGACATTCATCTCGTTTTGTAGAGCTTCACGAATCATCTAAAAAGATGTTTTTGGTAAGCAAGTAAAAAAAATGTTAGTAATTTTAAACCAAACAAAAGGTAAATTACAAAAATAATTTCAAGCATTCAATCAGTCTTACATGACGTTCTTAAATTTTTCTTTCAGAAATGTCTATGAAATAAGGTAATTTTAGAGTTATGACCTTCTAGGTAAAATATTACATAATTTCATATCTTATTGTAGATTCAGGACTGTTGCCACAAAAGCTTAACAATATAAACTGAAAATTCCAGCTGGAGATGTCATGTAGTGCCAATGCTTGCCTAGCACACACACAGTCCTAGGTTCCATCGCTAGTGCCCCCCACACGCATACATGCACACACACACACACACACACACGTGCACACACACAGTCCTAGGTTCCATCCCTAGTGCCCCCCCACACGCATACATGCACACACACACACATGTGCACACACACAGTCCTAGGTTCCATCCCTAGTGACTGACACACACACACACACACACACACACACACACACACACACACACTGTATTTAAAGTGTAAAACAGCAAATGTGAATCAGAATATGCTTTAGCAAACAAGGTTGTACTGCAATATCTACACACGTCCCACTCTGGCCACGAAACTAGTCCCTACCTCTCCAGCTCGTCTTGCGAGGGTTACCGCATAGTCCATGCATTCCTGCCAGGGGTCCGACATCTTCTGAACAAGTTCAACACAGGTAAGCACAAACAGTTACAAACTCTACAAGCATTCATTTACAAGCATCTCAACTAGAAATTCACTTTTGATTCACCCTTCCCTGGTTTACAGTTCAATACTTTCTCTAAAATACAGGCCTAGGAAAAATCATTTTAAAATATCATATATTTCATCTGCATAGTAGAAACCTTTTGTTACTGTTACTGTTTTGAGACAGTGTCTCATAGTTTAGGCTAGTCTCAAACTCATGATCCTCCTGCCTCTTCTTCGCAAGTGCTAGGATTACAGGCAAATGCCACTATACCCAACTTAATGAAATAATTACAAAAGCAAAAAAAAAAGTTCTAGGAAGTTGTCTCCCAAAGTGTGTCCATACAATATCAAATTCTGGGGAGTGGCCATACCATGTCATATTGTGCGGGGTGGTGGGGATCCAACTGAAGCTTAGGTAATAGATACTGTCAATAAATAGTTTGAAGGTTAGGTGTATGACTAGGTGGGGAACTAGATAAAGAACCCCAGGAAGGCTGAAATAAAAGTAGTTTTGAAGGCAAGGAGCAAAAGATGTCTGTGTTAACTACATTCAGAAGTGCTTTGCACATGGAATTTTTTTTAAAATAAGGTTGTAAAAGTGAAGAACTTAAGGTGCACAGATCAGAAACACTTTGCCCAATGTTAAATGGCAGACTTTACAGAATGCATACTCAATTCTGATTTGAAAGTTCCTTGCTTTCTGTTACAGCATTCTGGTGGGGGGGGGCGGGGGCGGGATCCCTAGGTCTAAAAATATAATTATAGAAGTAAAGGTGCCATTTGCCTTCTGGGCTTCAGGGAGGGGGAAGCATAACTGTGTGACACCAAGCTTGACCACAGGCTAACTGTTCCTAGCCTGGAGATGCATGGAAATGGCCACACTCAGAAAAGGTGGTCTTTTTTATAAAGCCACACTAACTCTGCTTCACAGCTAAGAGCAAGTGACACCGTATTCCTCTTTAGGAGCGTATAAAATCTCTGCCTCATTGCACAGGCAGAGAAACGCAGGTACACGGAGTGTCTACCGGGTGTTGCTTTGTTTTCATTTTTACTTGAGACAAGGTGGGCTTCAAGTTTCCAGAATGTTGGCTGGGATTGCAGGCATATGCCATCATGACTAAATGCCTTTTCCTTGTGATACAGCATTCCAGTAACTGTGTAACAGATCCTTTGTGAGCTATAAACTGCTTAGAGGGCTTCAAAAATGCTTTGCAAACTTTATCGTTCTTGTTCTTATCACTCTTCTTGTCTCCTCGCAACCGCAACCTGACACGCGGGCTGGTCAAGCCTCTTACAGGTCACCTTGTGTCAACACTGACAGAACACCTACCAATTCCCCAAGACCATTTCAAAAGACATCCATCATATCTTCAAAGGATCATCCAGTCGAATAGATATCAGCCAACAGATATCTGTACAAAAACTGCTGTTGCTCCACAGCATTTAGTCATTTCTATGCATGCTCTATCTTTTCAACCAGTCTGAAGAGATTTCTTGAGGAAATGGGGCTGATAAACGAAATTTTCTGAGATGCCCTGATATGGACAGGTGTCCAGAAGAAGGAAGAAATAAAGGAAGTCAATTAGGTAACAGTTGTTTGGGGTTTGTTCTTTTCTCTGGGGTGGGACTGGGGCAATAATGGAGAACTAAGAAGCCTGTGCGCTGAAATCCAAAAATACGGCCAGTTATAGATCTCAGATGCACTTTTTAGCCTTGTTGCTGGTAGTTTACAAATGTGCCTCAAGTCTTGGCCCTTTCCCTAGCTAGTATATTTAATAAGCCCTTTTATTTCAAAGACCCACGACCTGTTTTTCGGGGGTCATAGTCTATCAGCCTTCACTTTGGGAACAAAGCCATAGACTTAAAACTGTTTCTGTCCTGTACAGCCGCTCCACTCCCCTGTCACCGCTCCAGACGCAAGAAATCACCCGACCTGGGCCTGTCCATCCCTGACCCAGGGAACTTGCCAGATAGGTCCCTGCGGGTTTCCGGCAGAGTCGGGCTTATTCTGCGACCCAGAACCTCAGCGATCCAGGAAGGTGGCCTGGCGAACCCGCTCGGCTGTTTCCGGAGTACTACGGAAAGCATACCAGGGAGGAGGGCCCGCCCGGCCCAGCATGGGGGCAGCTCGCCTGCAGCTCGCCAGAGCCCGCGCCTCGGCTATCGAATAACGGGGTGCGGGATGCAGGGACAGAAGGGACTTACCTCGCGTGAGCGCACGGCGAAGCGCAACTGCCGGGGTCGAGGGCTCGGCTCTTCCGGAGTAACGGGGCTTGCTCCAACAGGAAGTCCCGCCCCTGAGAGTCTTCGGGCAGGGCCGGGACGTCTGGAAACCCCGCCTTCACGTCTGGACTCGGACCGGAGTTGCCAGCTTGGTCGTCCTTGGCACTGCAAGGCTTGGTTTGGTTGAAGTTGGTGTGTTCTGGCATTCTCCTGCATTCCCTTTCTTCTTTAAGAACCCCTTTTTTATTTTGAAAAATCTCCACTTTCGTCTTTATTGTTCATGTTTTCCCATTTCCCTTTCTCCCTTCTGTTCCATCCTGCTCTTTGGTCACAAATACATTGGAGTTTGTGACTGTCATTGTGCAGCTCTTATTATTTGCTAAACCAAGCCTAAAGGAGATTTTAATTTTTGATAATTGGTTGTCAGCACTAACACTCTTCTTTTCAGTAATTCACTTAGATACCTGTTGTTGTTTGTTGAGGACTTGACAGGCTACAGGCAGTTGTACTTCCCACCCACCCCCAACCTGCAGCTCTGAGGATAAAGCCTAGGGCTTTGTAAATAGTATACAAGCACCCTATCACTCAGCTACCTTCCCAGACATGAATTTTCAACAGTGTCCCATTAGGTAGCGTTCGTTGGCTCCTGAAGTCCTTGATCCTCATCTCACACCTTTACTTCTGGAGTTCTCAGGTTACAAGCGTGTGCCAGCACATCAGGCAGCAGCTGTGTTCTTACATGCTTAACCATAAGTGTTCCAACAATTTCATGAAGATTCTCTTCATTATACAGATAATGAAACTGAGGCTTGGAGAAATTAAGGGATTTGTCCCACAGCATGGGCACAGCACCCTGACTCCAAAATCCACATACAAAGACCAATTTGCTCCACATGGGCAACAGAGGCAGCGTATGGCTCTCCGAATGTTTCTTCACAGCAAATGGTAGGTCATGATGACAGGTATGCTACTCTTAATTGGAAAACTCTACACATATGACCTTCCACAAGAGGACTACAATGTCCTTGCATAATTGCTTGTGAATTCATTGCCTCTCTTGATTTAATCAAAAGACAAGAAGTTATTAATGGTGTGTAACATGTCTCAGCAATGAATGGCAGGAATGGTGAACCCAACTTATAAACAATTATAACAAAGAGCAAAAACTTGTCCTTGCTCTTCTAAAGAATGAAACCTTAAGAGACTGATTTGGAAGCAGGCAGTGGCAGTGCACGCCTTTAATCCTAGCACTGGGAGGCAGACGCAGGCGGAGCTCAGTGAGTTTGAGGCCAGCCTGGTCTACAAAACGAGTTCCAGGCCATCCAGGAATATTACACAGAGAAACCGTGTCTCAAAAAACAAAACAACAACTCTGCCCCTCCCCCAACTCAAAAAATAAAAAACATGAAAGAAAGAAACTAATTTGGATACCTCTATCAAATACTCTTGTTTTATTTTAAGGTCTTCAACCATTTTAAAATAAAATAAAATCTTATCAAATGTATGCTGACAGGCATAGATATGTGAGCAAATGGAATTCTCTAGGCATGTGAAGAAGTGGCATCTTTAAACCTTTCATGAGAGGACGTTGTCCCACTGACTTGGCAAAGCTGATAAAATCAATGTAAGCATTTTGAAGGAAGATAAATGAGGGACTACATATAGGATCCGTCTACATTAAAGCTATTGATAGCTTCCTACAGCTGATGAGCAGGGACTTCAGTTCTGTCTGTCTACAGCAGCCTCAGTTGCTTCTTCAGAACTACTGTCAGGTAATTCAGGGATTTCAGCACAAGTGGCCCATTCTGTTGCCAAGTGATTTCTGAATGTGAAGTGCACAGCAGTGTCTGATGTTCTGATTCCATTACGGCAGTGCTGCAAGCTGGCATCACAAAGCACAAACCCTGCTATTGAGTGTATGAAAGTTGGTTCTGATGGTTGTGGAGACCTCCATACATGATGAGTGAAAAACTCTGAGATGATAACTTTAAACACACACACACACATACACACACACACACAGAGAGAGAGAGAGAGAGAGAGAGAGAACATGAAGTCTCTGTTGATCTTGGGTTTTACAGATCTGAAAACTGACACACGCTAGGTGTCATAAGGTTGATCTTAAACCACAGCTAGAAAGGCAGGTTTCCTGGCTTGCAATTGGCAGATTATATTCACTAAGAGATGCCTCATTAAGTTTGTATTTTATAGATAACGTTTATATTGTGAGCCTCTGAATGGACATTACTGTTTAAAGGAGTCAAATACTCCAGGGAGGCAATCAATTGTTTTTAAGATCAGGATAGCCATCCATCATCACACCATCAGGTCTTCTATGAATCCTGTTTTTTATACACTGGACTTAGTGGCATAAGAAAGAACAGATTTGACAAAAAAAAAAAGAACAGATTTGTCTATCTTGTATCAGCAGAAAACAGAAGTTCCCTACTACTACAATACTATAGGCAAGAGCATTGACAGGAAAATATTAAAGGTTTAGGCTCCAAACATAGCTATCTAATTGATATTTCAAACCACCAGTGTGTATCTATCAGTGTCAACAGTTTAAAATCAAACAAAATGGTAATAATAACTAAGCAAGCACAGTAAATGTGTGGTTGAATATAATTCCCACGACAATCTAATGTAGTTGACATCATTATTTCCACCTTTTTAAAATAAGAGGACTGGACCATGGGATAATTATTTTATCTTCAACAACAAGAAAATAGGCAAATAGGGAAAGGCATATCCTTAGGAGTGGTATTTCTTTTTAGGGTTAATGGCCACATTGTCTGTGAATAAGAATACAGACTGGTCATAAGTACTAAAAAATGGATTGAAATTTTCAGTTATAAATTTTTTATGATGCAAAAATCTATCCCATGAAGTTTATACAGAGGTGTGTGTGTGTCTATTTGCAGTGTTTTAAATTATAATCCAGAGCCTCAAATATGCCAGATAAGCACTCTTACTAAACTACACACCCCTGACCAAAGACCAATCGATTACTTTTTGAAGCATAGTCTTCATTTGAGTCCTAGCTTGTGCATTAACAATTTGTTTGAATAAGCATATGAAACACTTTGTGCCAGTATGAGAGAAAAAAATCAAAATGTGTCTCATGCTTAAATGAGTAAGGAAATTAAACAGAGCAGAAATTATTATAAAACAGCCAGGCTGGCTTACATAAGATGTATCAGTGAGACACTCAACCTCTTCTTTGCACAGAAGGAAAGAACTGTATAATATAAAAGTATGTGCCTTAGGCAGAGCCAAAATATGAAACAAAAGAAACCCACAAAATGGCAAAGACTTAGATGTAAAGAAGTGGTAGGGAACAAACTAGAAAGCTGTATTAAACTCAGAGCAGAGGGTTATAAATGCCTCACCCAAGAGTAGGGGGCTATGTTTGTAGCAAACGGGTTTCTTTGCAAGGAAATTATGTAATCCAAATTAAACATTAAGATTAATATGGCTGACTAGAGTTAGCAGAGAGAAGTCAAAGTCCATTTGGAAGGTTTGGGAATGGGAGGGGGCTGCTGCAGGTACCGATGGAACATCTCACAATAGTGAGGATGACGGTTTGAGAGACAGATAAGGGGGGAGACAGGCTTTCCAGATCAGTGCCAGTGCCTTTGGTGTGGAGTATAGAAGTCAGAAGCACATGCGGCTGTAAAAACATTGCTGTGTTTATTCAAGACAGGCTGTTTCCAAATGAGCTAGTGGGGATGTTAGGGGAATGCCAGATAGAAATCTGCATGCTCATTCCCCTAGTAAGCATTTGCTACCCATTGTAAGGACGTTCTTTCCTTAAAAACTTAAGATATACAAGATTCACTGGTTATTTCCATTGCTGTTCCTCATTAAGAGATTGTAAAATCATTACCAAACTAACACACTGAAAGGGTATCTTAATCCCCCTTCTCAATATGTACTGTAGCAGTCACTGTGTGTTTACTCTGGGTAGCATATGTGTGTGTTCTATATAACATATACAATATATAACATATTTATATACATATAGATGTGTAACATATTACACACACAAATATGTAAAACATACAAGTATCAGAAGAAATACTCTCACCTCCACGTCAAGCCTCTGAGCAGATGAAAGGTGACTTTAGAGCAGGCATTATTTATGCACAGTTTGAATCTCGGACAGGCGAGGGTTAGGATGCTGCGGGTTTTAGACTAGAGGTGCTTTTTCAGCTTCTATGCTAAGGGTTCCTAGTTTCCTACCCTTGTAGATCAGAAAGAGCAAGAACATTTCACATCCAGAACACATGGCTACTGTAAAAGGAGCCACAGAGGCTTCATATGCCTTGAACTGTGGAAAAGAGAGATGAATAAGGGCCAGGGCTAAGAAACTGTTCAGCATCCCACTCTCAATAGCAATCGTTTTACAAACAGGAAGAGGCAGCATATAAACTTTAGCAAAGAAATAGCCAAACATAAAGCCCAGTGCAGGAACCAAAAGCCCCAAAAGAAGCACATTTAGGTTAGCCATTCTCAGAAACACCAGTCCCGTCCTGAAAGCCAAATAGATCCCTACAAACATTAAAGTCAGACTCAGAGGCTGAACTACTCTCTCTAAACAGACTGCTTTTTCAGGTGTTCTATGCTTGATGACCACACCAATTGATACTGGTGTAAGAATGAACAGGAGTGTAGACACAATCTTTAAAACAGGAACATGAAAGATACCTGCTAACCCTAATAGCCTACTGTATAAGTAAGAATTGACAGGCATCATTATCAGGGCCAGGGATGTCGATGTGCAAGTCATCAAAATGGCCAAAGTGACATCTCCTTCCAGAAGGAGGGCAAAAAGATAGCCCCCACCTCCTCCTGGGCATGTGCAGGTCATTACAAACCCAAAAGCTTGTGCTTCGTGCAATCCCAAAATCTGAGACAAAAGAAAACCACAGAATGGCATAAGAACAAACTGTGTCACTGCCCCAAGAACTAGTGGCAGAGGCCGCTTCCATACGGTTTGAAGGACCTGGAAGTCAATCTTACAGCCAAAGGCACATTTATTTAAAAGGATCATTGATAAAACAAGCAGCAAGATATATTGATTGACATACACTGGTGCCTGGAAGAGGCTGTCTTCCGTCTGTCCGAGCACTCTGACTTTAACATTTGTTATCTCTTCAATGAGTCTTTTGTGCCTACCTTCAGAAACCCAGAGTTGTATGGTCATGTTCGTCTCTCCTGGGAAAGTCATTAGGCTGATGGTAAAGTCTGTTACGTCCCGCGAGGTCTTGGTTACGTTCACCACCTGTAGCACCTTTGGATCTTCTAATTTCACAAAAAGGTAGCTGGAGTTCGGCCGTTTGTCCTTATAACTGGACCTTATGATGACAGTTTCCTCTGTCTTTGCAAATGACAGTATTTCTGAATTTTGTATATTCAGGAAACTGAGAAATGACTTCCTTGTTTCTCCTGGGGTCACCAACAAAAGTAGGATTACAAAAGATTTTCCAAACATTTTGAAAAGTTTGATAAACCATACGTGGCAACTCAAGTTTTTTGGTTTTTTTTTTTTTCTTCAAAAATAGAAGGGCATTCTTGCAGGTCTCCAGTGGCAGAATGCATAAATGTGGGTTAGGTAACAGCTGGGGTTTGATGGGTCAAGGTCCAAGAGGAGGGACTGTTGTGCTTGTAAGGAATATAAAGCTACCTACACAGCCAGTTTCTCTGTAGTTAAGGAAACTGAGAAGCAAACCCTTGCATTTAACAGGTGTCACCACCACAAACACACACTGGATCTCTCTTCCTGAGTTCCTTATTACTTGAGGATAGTCTTAGAGCCATTTTTTTTCATTTTCTTTTGTCCTAAGGAAAACAATAAAATAAAAGCAGCCGAGGGCGGAGGTATCTACGATAGATACTATCTTGGAGATCATTATCACTATTCCATAAAGTCAGAAGCAAACCGCATATTTACCTACATGCTGGTATGAGGGAGAGCGAGTACTGGAGAGAGGAGGGGGGAGGGTTGAGGGAAAGGAAGAGGGAAGGCTGTAGGGAGAAGGGGGTAGACAAAGAGGGAATTAGTGAAGACTGACATATGAAGCCAGTTATGAAGACTAGAAGCCCCTTCCCGCCAAGGCTGTCTTCTAACAGAGTTGCACCAAAAGAAAACAAACAGCGTGAGGTACAACTGTGCCAGTCTGCTCTGAACGGGAGCCGCTGAGCTCCTAGCCCTTCCTAGCCTGGGCCCACTTCCACCGTGGAAATGCTTTGTAAATAAACTCTCTTTTCTGACCACCATCCATGCGTCCATTCCTAGTCCAATCTCTTGTTCAGGAACACAAATAACTGGAAGTTGAAACAGGTGCACTATGCACCCTGACTCATGCCTATAATAACACTGGAGCCCTACACTGAAAGCCATAGTGACCAAGGGAAGTACAACTTTGTTCTCTTTGTTAGTCACATGGCTGCCATCAGTGACTACAAGGGCTAACCTCGAGAGCTTCCTTGACGCTAATAGCTTTCTGGAGTTCTAGAGCAATTCTATCCTGCAAAATAAATTCCTAGACTACCCTTGCTACCTGTTGCTCGAAAACATCTGGCATGGTCACCAGGTAACTTGTAGCCTGGCTAAGGAACTGTTGCTACTGGGCATTTGGAATTCCAGAGTGGAAAGGCACTAACCTTAATTCTAATGCTCTAGTCTTTTACTATGCACAGCTAGGGCCATGGGCAACTATCAACTAAACCAGCCATTCCTCAGCTTCTATGGATAAGGAAAAGCAACCCACAAACTCAACTGTGCATTTCCCAAATGAGAGGATGCCAAGCAGTAAAAATAAAAATAATCTCCCCATTACTACAAATGCATATTTTACTTTTGTATTAGAATACAAAGTAATGAGCATCATCGTGGCATCTTCAGTTTGACAGATTTTTTTTTAAAAGGCATGTAGGTGTCACTTGGCATCATTAATTCATTTCCATGCAAGACATTAAGAAAAACCAAAGACATATTTACCAGTGGCAAGGACAGGGACTAGAACTAAGCTCTGCTCAATGACAGCAGTAATTTTCCAAAGGAACTTTCTTTTTAAGAATAGAGTATCACTATGAGTCTCTTGCTGGCTGTCCTTGAATTCACTATGTAGATCAGGCTGGTCCTGAACTCACAGATCCATCTTCTTCTGCCTTCTGGGTGCTGGGATTTAAGGCATGAGCCGCCACCCTGTTTCTCAAGGAACTTTAAAGTAACAGAAACACCTGCCACTGAGAAGACTGGAGCAAGGGAGCTTAAGGCCAGCCTGGGCTACACAGTAAAAACTTGTCAAAATGAATAAAGAGCCCAGTGGGATTAGTAAAGAACTCAGTGAATAGAGCACTTAGCCCGGGTGAACACCCGAGTTTGATCCCCAGAACCCACATAGTAGGAAAGAACCAGTTCCCCCAAGTTGTCCTCTGACCACACACATGCTGTGGCATGTAACTTAGAAGAGAAAATGACACTTACCCTTACAATATGTGACCTAGTACTTTAAGTCACAACTTTGATTGACCAGATCCAAGCAATATGAAGTATTTCTTCTCATGTACTTTATCTAGAGTTGTTTTATTTTGTTTCTCTTTCAGGTTTCCCCAGCCCTTCTTCATACTGAAAAGTTTGGGACTAACACCCTAACACTGCAGTTGGAAGAATCCTATCGCCGAGCCCGCCCTTTAGGCTGATGCCATTGTATCAGGGATTTACTTCAACCATTCATCTGCACTCCTCTCCTATGTTTTGTGTGTCTCCCAGGACAATTTTAATTGTCTGTCATCAACGAAAACACCAAGGGAGGATGGGGACAGTGTAACCTTACCATTTCATTAAGCAAACTTACTCGAAGCCTTGGGTTTTCTGCTTTCAGAGTGATTTGGACACAGGGAGTTAGGGGGACTGAGACTCTCGTCCACACCTTGTCCTCTGTAGACTACACATGCTTTAGCTGCCAGCTTTTAGTACCAAGGATGTTTGTCCCTGGCGTCCTCCAGAGCTGCGGGCTCCACCGCCTAGGACCTGGCCTTGCTTACAGACAGTGTACTCACTTTGTTGGGCCCTCTGGATAGATAGCCTTGTTCCTTTTGTCTGATTAAGGAGAGAAGATATTTTTTCATCCTTCCTAGGTCTCAATTCCTGCCAATCTCATTTGCCCTCTTCTCAAAAGGTGTTGTTTTTTTGGCATTTAGTTTTCATTTAATTATATGTGCTGACCACCTATTGTGTGCAAATAATTGCAATTAATATAAGTACTGGTTGGAAAACTTTTTGGCATCTCAAAAAAAAAAACAAAAACAAAAAAACCAAACCAAAACAAAACGAACCCAAACCAACTTCTGGCACATGGATTTTTAAACATTATTTCTCTCTCACTAGTGTGATAGTTTCCAATTAAACAGCTATTGGGATGTGGCTATACTGTCTGTGCACTTATTTGCAACTTGCCTTACAATTTTGTGTGACAGTTCTAAGTGTATGTCTACATATCTTCACTGTACCTATACTGGCAATTAGATATTACTGTATCAAGTAGGTCTGCAAGTTACTCTGTAAAGGAATAAATTCAGAACCTGATAAAAGCCAGAAATTATCACTGTTTATCACATGGACATGAAAAAGATGGACCTGAAGAAGACCAAGGGAACATGTGAATTTATCCTTTTAATTAAACCTAAAGTTATGAAAATTGGCACAGAAGGGGGGGACAATTAAAAATACTTTATTTTCTCCTTTCGTGTAGTCCTTCATATACCAAAGACAGAAACATTCATTCTCAAGTGCAGGCAAAAAGCAGTCCCCAAAAGGACTTATTTCAATTTATAGATAAAATGCAATAATCGCTGGTGTATATTTTGCTTTGGTGCAATGAAAGAGATTGTAACAAAGCAGTCTATTCATTGCTCTTCTCATTTCTCTATTCTCATACATCATACCAACAAAAACGTGAATCCTATTGGAGAAAATTCATTACCAGAAATATATTCAGTGCAATTACATGATACCAAGAAAATAACTTTCCCTTCTCAGATATGAGGTTTCTTATCCAAACCCTTGGAAGACTGAGTGAGAGGAAGGCTGAGATCCCACAATTCATGCGCATATTCCAATCCACACATCATCATTTAGGTATACAGAAGGTTATGTATTCTGGCCCCTTAGTCAATTAGGCTTAATCGTAGGACATTAAAACAAAGACAACAAGTACCAAAGAATCTGCCACCTGCGTCCTCCTCTGCCATAAGAATGGCAAGATCACAGAAAGGTGGGTGTTGTGTGAGCCGCCCTTAGAGTGCAGGCGGCACAGAGCGTGGCACAGCAGTCAGTCAGCGGCTGGCATCAGCCGCAGGAAAGACACGGCTGCTGATATTTCCACAGCAAAACCCAGAAACAGCAATAAAAATAATACCTTGTCATAACTACATAGTTCAAATTTAAACAGAAAACCTGGAACTTAGTAGAAAACGACTCATGTAAATTATGACCTAATGGAAATAAATTATAAAAAAGCAACTTTCAGAGTTTTTAAAAAGTATCTGTCGTAAAAGAAACTGACTATACAGAATGATTTCTGCTTGTAAATTCTGGCTCTAATCCTTGAGTGACTATTCCAAGTAAGAGTCAACATTTTTTAAAAACTGCTCTTCATAGTTAAGATACTCCAAAATAACGTTTCCTCCATTATATAAAGGGCAATCCTCCTTAGTGATCCATGTTTCCAAAGTATGATCCAAGGGCAAGACTTCTCCTGAAGGGACATGACACAGCCGCAGCTTCTGCCGAGAGAGAACAGACCACACAGTGGTAGGGACGCGCACTTGTGGCCAGAGCCGGAAGGAAGGGTGGTGGCCGCATGTTACCTTTGCCATCAGCTTGTTGTTCTCATTTCTAAGACCGGCTAGAGACGCTGCAAAGTCCACTACCTTCCCAATGCTCCATCGGAGGCAGAAGAACATGGCTTTGCTCTTCTCTTTGCTCCCCTTTGGTAAGTAAACCTGAAAGTAAATTCTCTCTGTCTGTGTAAGCAAAAGTTAACATATAGATTAGACATATGAAATAAGACATTCCTTTCAGCTAGTGGTACCCTTTCCTTTCTTCTTTTCGTCAAAGTAGGAAAACGCCATAATGATACAAGTTTCAGTGAGCAAACCAATGGTGTAGCCCGTCTAACTAACTGTTATGTCCCAAGGACCCAACCCAAAACTCTAGCTAGGTGATGTGTGTAATGATAGTTGTGTGACCCGTTTTATGTTCAGGGCCTGGGGCAGAAGGAGCTCTGTCTTTTCTGTGTTGAGTTCCAGTGGTTCAGACCTGGACTGAGGTTTCCCCTCAGAGCCCTCAGCCACTCCTGTGTTAAGAATGAGTTCCACACAGACAGAGAGAAATCGGGAAAACTGATGGGTCATTCAAGATCATAGACTCCCTAAACATGGGCCCACTGAGCTGTTCTGTTGAGAAACAAACTGGTTTCTACTGTACTCCTTGGAACCCGGTTCCTGTCATCCCAGAAACAAGGCTTCTGATATAAAACACCGTTTGCATGTGAATTACTTTACTACTTATTGGATGCAGCAAGACTTTTGAGAACAAAGAAAAATACTTTATTAATAAAACAGGGTTTCAGAGATGGGATCTCTACTATAACCTGGGCCTTACTGTGTTCTTTGGTTGTATTTTGTTACTTAATTTTTTTTTTAAATAATAGGGGGAATAGAATCTTCCCTGATTGCTAAAATTTGCTTTAGGGAGATTGTCTTCACAGGTTACCTCCTGGACAATAACACTGTTGCTCTCAGGGAAGCATGTCTAACGGGAAATGTTGGGAACAGCTAGAGCAATCTTAGGAACTAACAGAGAAAAGGAACTTAGATGCGCTGAAGGCCAGTGGGCTGCGTCATAGATGAAGACCTTCAAAAAGACCTGCTGCAAGCCTCAGCTCTGGTCCACTCCATCATCACCAGCGCTGCTCCCAAAGGAAAGCAGCAAGAGTGCAAATAGGAAACAGGAGAAGGAAAACTTACAGCCTCTAAAAATATGTCTGAGGATCAAAAACAAGCCAACAGGAAGCTGAAGCAGGAGGTTTGCAAGTTTGTGAATTTAAGAACCGTCTGGGAGACCCAGTGTCTAAATAAATAACTAACAACAACAGAACACATAAGAAAGAAAACCACAAAAGCAAACCAACAGACTGTCAGGGCTTCAGAACAGGTAGTTCAGAGCTTATCGGTAGCTAAGTGGGAAGTAAACAACAGATGCAAACACGGCTCTTGGGGGCGGTCTGAGGGACTGCCTGCCAAGCACTGGCCTGGGAACTGCTCACAGGTCAGCACAGAGGCAGGCACAAAGCACAGCTGTGCCTCCTTTGCAACAGCTCAGGGGCTGCACCCGCAACAACCTCAGGTCTCTTGAGCAGAAGCATCACTCGGCTCAGCTGAGGTCTTGAAACCGATGATCTGGATGGGGGGGTTAGAGGGAAAACAGAAAACTACCAGGGAGGGACTGGGAAGTAAGGGCAGAGAAAAATACAAGAAGCCCTTCAAAGTCAAAATGAACTTGTGGAATCAATAAACTTAAATCTTAAAACAAAGTAATAAACCTAACAGATCTAAAAAGACATTAAAGAGAGTTATTTGGGATGCAGTGAAAGACATTATATAATATTTCCCATAAAATGGAACATGTTATAAAATGAAAACAACTGGAAATAAAACAAGGTGTAGATATCCAAGAAGAAATACAAAAGCTAAAAAAATGGCTTCTAAAATAAGCAACTCAAACCAGGTAAATTCCTACCATCCTCAACTGAAGGCACACAGCAGATAAAGTATAGTTACTGAATGAACTAGACCATAATTGGGGTACAGAGAAATACTAAAAACAGATGAAAAGTGGGCCGGGAAAGAAGGCTATGTTCACTGCCACCTACAGGGCAGACAGGCAGCAGCGTACAGATTCACACACTCTACAGCTCGTGGTCTTCAGAAGTGACCCACGTCAGGTTTACGTTTGTATTCGATGGGAGGGCGGAAGAGAGAGACCTCAGCACATGTGACACGCTTGCTCGTTTCACCTGTGGCAGTGACTTGTCCCCGTCAGCATGCATCTTCAGCTTCATCAGAGCCACCTTCGCAGCTGTCCCACTGGTTTTCGCGCCTTTCCGGCCTTTACTGACTGCCCCTCCTGACTTGGACTCTAAGGAAGAAGTAAAAGCATGCAAGTACTTTCTTATTGCAATTTCCAGATTTTCTTTTCTTTTTTCTTCTCTTTCTTTTCCTTTTCTTTTCTCTTGTTTTGAGACAAGGTCTCCCCATGTAACCTTGGCTGGCTTGAAACTCACTGAGATCCACCTGCCTGATGGGATTACAGAAGAACACCGCCATGCTCAGCTTTACCGTTCTGCCATCAGCCTACACAAGCTGCACAGGAGAGCGCTATTAAGTATATTTACATGACTAATGGTCAATCTAAGCAATTTCTACCTCAGAAAACTTCACAGGCTCGTGCTTCTTTCTGACATAACCGATTTAATCTAAAGTGGCCACTGGTGCTTTCGTAGAACACTTCTGGTTCTAACAAAGGCCCCACTCGTACTGTGGGATAAAAGTTCTACTGACCTAATATATTGCCAGAGAAACTAAGCTAAGTCACGGCCACGCTCCTTCCTGGTGCCTCATATTATCTGTGGCATTCACAGCACAGCCAAATAACCTCAGTACAATGTGTTCTGTAGACAAAGCCAACCATCATCAACATACCTAGCTAGAATCAGCACCAGATTTAAGCTGCCCAACAAATGAGACCATCCAATGGGAACCTTACAATGCTCTAATTTTCACTGGTCAGGAAGGCTTTGTACAAAGTACTTTTAGGTAATTAAAATGCAAGTTCTTGGGACTGTAGAGATGAGTTAGATGTTAAGAGCACTGGCTACTTTTCCAGAAGACCTGGGTTCAATTCCCAGCACCCACATGGCTCATGGCTGTATATAACTCCAGTTCCAGGGGATCTGACACCCTCTCTGGTCTCTAAGGATACCAGGCATGCAAGCAGTAAACATATACAAGCAGGCAAAATACCCATAGAAATAATTTAAAAATAAATAAAATCATAGAAAAGAATGCAAGTCCTACACTGGAGCTGCTAACAAAGCCTCCATAAGCGGTGACCTGAAGCAAGAGGCGGGAGCGGTGGAGTATGGGAAGGACACCAGGAGGCCAAGCAGCCACACGCTTCCTAGGATGCTAGGCCTCACCAATAATGTCTTTGACAAGTTTCTGTGTGGCACTCATTCGAGGCTGTGGGGTCTCCAGTTTTTCACACCCATGATCCGACTGATGACGGTGTCTTAGGCAAAAGTTCTTCTCGCAGTAAGGACACACAACGGCCACGAGCTCCACTTCAGTGCAGCCCCTGAACGAGCACGGGTAGGGCTTGTGCCCATCTGTCTTTGGTCTCTCCGTGATTATATTCACCTGAGCAGTAAGGGGAAACGGCACTACAGTTCCCATTGCGACAGCACAGGAGCCAGTGTTAGCACATCATCCATATCATTTTGATTTAAATTTATTAGATTAAGTTATATACTCTCATATATTATTATGTTATTCTGAGAAAGGATTACTAGGCTTATTGTTCCACTTTGGCATAACTTTTTCTAATGTGTTGTAATTATATTTAAAGTTAAATTAAAATGACTATTCAGTTCCCATGCCTTTTTATTGAGGCTCGGTCTTACTATGCAATAGCCCAGCTGGCTCTGAGGCTGCAGTATTTCTATTTTGGCCTCCTGAGTGCTGGGATCCTAGGGTGTACCACTGTGCCTAGTCTACTGCCTACAGTTTCCTCTCTGCTCTGTAACACTGCTACGCAAAGATGCCCAGCTGGTCAGCCCATCAACCCTCAAATACGGAGTCACGACTTCCTATGCCAGTTTTAGAAACTGGACAAGTCAGGACACAGTACCCTAAAAATTACACCTATGACATGAGGCAGTTCTCAAAATCATAAACTACTTCCCGTGCTACGTGAAAGATTTATTATTAGAAAACATTACATCACAACATATTTTTTTGAAGGAAACAAAAAGAAACAGATTAGCCACATTATTGAGCATAGAGTAATTACAATCCTAAAGTTAAGTAAATCTAAGAAAATGATTACTTGAAATCAGTAACCATATTTCTATTTGGAAAATTCATTATATTAACAGTAGGAACATCTATTATAATTTAAAAACCTAAATTTTCTTCCAAATTTGCTGCAATGACCTAAAAGTAGAATTATTTTTTACTTGAATATGTATCTGAAAATGTAAGAGCTATTCATAAAAATCAAATGATAGCATAAGAAAAAAACATAGAGGGCCAGACTTATGTTTTATAAGAAATATAAATAAGTTTACTATGATGTTAAATACAATTCATCCTTTCCATTCAGTCTTATATAATATTAACAAGTTATGTAATTTTTGTTTTCCTCAAATAGACCAGACAAAAGGGTCAGATCTGGACTAACACCCAGGCAACCTTAGTTTTTTATAACTGAGAGAACAGAAGTGAAAATTTTCCAGTAGAGCTTGGCAAATGGTGGCAGGGATAAACCAACTGAAAGTTACCTCAAAATATAAGCTGTTGCTTCCATTTAATGTGAGGAATTCTCAGTTAATTCCTTGTCTGTCTGCCTTAGGGAGAAGCAATGCCAAGTAGTATCTGGGCTTCAGGCTTTGGACAGCTGTTCCAGATGTCCTCAAGAGACCCAATTGGCTCCGCACTGTTTCGTTCATTAGTAGTGATAAGGCTTAGTCTGGTTTCTATCTTTAGCTTCCCTTCTCAATCTACTCATCTGTTTGGAATCAGGATAAGGATTTTCTTTTGTTGGACTAAGGGTTTGCTCTTGGTGGTCTAAGGCTGACTGGGTGCAAACACTTGACTGCCACAGAATCCTATCAGCAGACAGCAGTGAAAACGAACACTACAGTGAAAGACAGAGTGACCTGGAAGGACAGTATGATGTGGGCACTGAGGTCAACGTGTATCATAAATACACAGCTTAATGCTATGAGTGGGCTTCCCAAACAGAAATGTTAGGAATAAATATTATGAGGATAAAAATGTGAAAATACCGAACGGAGCAAATGTTCTTCAAAGAGAGAACAATATTAGAAATGCAGCAAAAGATTCTTTATATAACTAATTTAGGGTGCTAAACTTAAATGTCTGGTGTACCGACTAGCTTTAAATCTAAACAAAGTCTAAAAGTACACAAGTACAGATATATAAATTATATCAGAGAAGAGAAAATAAACATACCTCAGGACAACCATGAGCATCCTTGCTTCTGTGTTCAAGGCTTAAATAATTTCAAAAAAGTTATTTAAGTGCAATCAATTCACTTAATAATAACTGAAATAAGTTGGGCTATTCTAATATCTCACTTCATTAAAGACCCTTAAATCACTACACTAGTGACTTTCATGTAAGAACCTGAAATCCACAGACAGAAGGAGTATCTACAGTCTCAAACGGAAATGTTCACCTGCAATTGAGTTCTCTTTACTTCGCGTGCTTTGAAGTGCACACAAACTTCAGTCTCTGCTGAAAGCAATCAGCTGAACGAAGTACTGCAATGTCAAGGCCTGTATTTCAAACCCTTGAGTGGTGCACAGGGCACATCGCAAGTGATGCGGTCAATTACTATCCATTTTAAGATCGTTATAGGTCGGGCTCTTTTCATCCGTTGATTAAGCTACAGAGAATAATTATGGCTGGATTTTTAAAAGCTTAAGTTCTTTATTTGTGGACATTATTTTCTCATTGTAAATTATGATACCTAATCTTCAAAACCACATTTATGACTGCATTTCTTGAAACTTAAAATATTAATGATATATATGTGTAACTAATTAGAACCTATGACTAGTCAGTTTGTCTTTCCCACAAGTGATTACAATTCTGATTATCAACTGTCCATGGCTAACGTTACAACTATTTTCAAATCATTCTAATTGTCTAAAATTAACCCCATATTGACAAACACCAAAATGCATTTCAAATCCTACATAAAAACTTAACTTACCAAAATATTCCTGAACAACCATCACATACAAATGGTAGAAAATCTAAAATTGGAGGAAAATATGGTAGGTACTGGTGAGTATCTGATTTTGAAATAGTTTTCTTAAGCAAAAAGAATCTATTGGCCAATTCTATAACAAAATTTTCTTTCGCCGGGCAGTGGTGGCGGATGCCCTTAATCTAGAGGCAGAGATAGGCGGATCTCTGTGAGGCCAGCCTGGTCTATAGGGGGAGTTCTCGGGCAGTCAGGACTGAGAAGTGTCTGATGAACTATTACGATTGTTACTAAATAAAGCATGATACCTTGAGCTTCAAGTCCATACCCAGAAGTTAGAAATACCTGTGTCAATATGAGAAACTGAAACAAAAGAATCTGCAGAATTTCAGTATCTTTCTTTGGATTTATTTTATGTATGTGTTCTTGTGCTTCAACACACATGTGGAGGTCCGAGGATAACTTTGGGAATCAGTTCTGTATTCCGTCATGTTTTTGAGGCAGGATCTCTCATGCTCCTGCCAGTGCCCTCGGCATACGAGCCTCCTGTTCTGCTGCTAAGCTCCTGTTTCCCAGGGAACTGTAACTCACGGAGCCACCTTGCTAGCCCATTATGTCACTTTTCAGTGTGAAGAACTGGGCATGTTTGCTATTTTGAGACAGAGTGATCAAGTAAATATTATATATCATTCAAGGAAGCCTAAGAGGAAAAGTTATGATCAAAAAATTTCCTACCATCCACACTTAATTTTAACCCTTTTCTGCTATTTCAAGAGACAAATCTCATCTTAATATACACTAAAGATACGTGAAACGGGAAAGGATGAGCTATATCACAAATGGTAGACATTTTAGACATAAGTCAGCCTGACCAAATGCACATAACAGTCAAAGCCAAATGGCTAAGTTTCCATAGGACTACAGGGAAACAAGCTTTGATCTGCTGAGTAGTTCATAGCTACAGTCAATGGTAAACACATACATAAGTAACAATGACGATGAGTACTTTTGTCTTTGCTTACCACAGGTGTCACTGATCCAGGCCAAATCTAACATTCAGGAATTTGCTACTAATTGAAGCTGCAGCAGGATGAAGCCCTATACACTCATTTGGACTGCAATTCAGTAGGCAAAGGCTGTGCAGTCTGTGAGTCTAAGGCTTGAAGAAGTCTAAGGCTTGCTGGCCACAGAACTATAACACCGATCACCAGGGGTCTTATGTTTATGACCAGGGGTCTCTGTTCAACGGAGAGACCATCTCCATATTATTTATTAAACCTTTCTAAAATGCAGCGTACTAATCTGCCACTAACCACTTAAGTGAATCTGGCACCAAAATCAACACTCTTTGTTCAAACAGTGATATTAAACAACGGTTGAATGGGAAAGCGCCTAAGGACCTCCTGGAATAGTCTACCCCGAGAATAGAAAACCCCGAGATTTTTAAAAACCTACGAACACAGTTAAAAATTGATTTGTTCAACTCATTCGTCTGAGGAAAAAAAAAATTACTGAAGAAAAAGTCTGAGAGTGGATGCGCCACGGTCCCAGTGCTAAGGACCGAGGGGAACTGGAGCCCTGATCCACGCCGCTGGCGGCCAACGCTTCTCCGGCAAAGCGACTTGGAAGCCCTGAGAGTCTGCAAGGTCAGCTTTTGGATCTGGGTGGAAACCGAAGGGCAGCAACAAAGCATCACCACCACCCCGGAGGGCCGCTCGCGCCCCGCGTCCTCCCTCACCCGCCGCCACCGCCCCGGCCGTCAGAACCCCCCGCTCTCCCGCGGGTGGGGATGGGGTTGCCAGCGTCACCTCGCTGCCGGCAGTGCTGCACCTGGCAGTGCTGCCCGATGTCCAATTCCGCCATCTTTCCACGGCCGCAAAGGCGGGGGAGGGGGCGGGGCAGCGCTGCGTTCACCAACCCGTGGCATGCAGGACCCGGGGGCGGGGAGGCGGGGCGGGGCTTGGGGGCGGGGCCCACGGAAGGGGCGGGGCTGGGGCTGCGGGGCGGGGCTAGGGCTGCGGGGCGGGGCGGCGCCCACGGGAGGGGCGGGGCAGCTCAGGGTTCACCAACCCGTAGCGTGCAGGGCCCGGGGGCGGGGCTGAGGGGCGGGGCCCACGGGACGGGTGATATAGCTCATCCTTTCCCGTTTCACGTATCTTTAGTGTATATTAAGATGAGGTTTAGCGTTTTCAAGGTTGGGGCGAAACCTGGTAGCCCTCAGTTCCTGGAGCCCTGGTTCTTGCTCTCACGTTTTAGAAAAACCGAGCTCCGCTTTTGGAAACTGCACCCTCTATTCTCCGCGCTGAGCCTTCAACTCGAGAACGGCCTCAGGATGATTTCTTGCTTTTCTTGGTGACAGTAATCCCAGAAGTCAGCGCTGACCCGGCACAAAATGTAAGAATCAAGGGACATCCCTGGACACTGGTTACCATTGTCTTGATGATTCAGTTTGAAGTAAATGCCCCACAGTGGAAGCATTAGACTTTTGTTTTTTACTATAAAGGTTTCTTTTTCTTGTCTTGTTTATTTCAATTCTGATAGGGGAAAAATACATATACTAAAGTTCTTAGGGCTCCTCAGTGTAGAGAGCACACACTCACTCACTACCTAGGCAAGCTGCCATGACACAGGAGGAAGGGAGCTCTTTGGTGTCTGATGAGCCACTTCACAACTATGAAGAAGAGGCCCTTCCTTGTAGGTGGGGATAGGCAGGACTGTCATTCCACTGACAAGATACCAGACGCCACTCAGTGGATGAGTGACCATCAGCTGCTCTCATGACAGGAACCTGAAAAGTATTTACTGTCTCCCATGTGACTTCAGAAATTCCCCAGACAATATTCTCCTGAAGAGAGAAGAGGATATAATTGGCACACAGCGCGCTTTTCCAGTGCGTTCTGGGTATGAGAGCTCAGGTCCTTATGCTTGCGCACCAAGCAGTTTTCTCACCAAACCTCCTCCCCAGCCCTCAAGATTTCTAAGATCTAAGGCTCAACAGTTCACCTGAGTTTTTATTAATGTTTTATTTTACTGGTGAAGTCAAGCAACAAGAAGCTTTCTAGAATATTACTGTACCTAACTTTCTAAATGGGTGCCAAATATATAACTCATCAATCCAATCATAAAAGAAAAAATTGTTTTCAGTTCTTGAGGATGTCACAGAGCATTAGATGGTTGGAATAGCCAAGACTGAAATTCAACTGCTCTTATCTCTGAGTCTCCTTTCCTGATTATTCTTTAGATATTATTTACAGAAATTGATTTTCTCCATATATTTGTGCTTGATCCTTTCATTAACTGCATCCTCACAGTGATGAAATTCCAATGCTTTCTGTATCAGAAACTCCTCTGCCTATATACTTAATTGTGACAACATTCTTTGAAACATGCGCTCTCCATTTCTAGCAGCCTCCGTACCTGCTTTGTGTTCTTTCATAATAAAACTTAAGTGCAAAATGAAGGTTTTTTTTTTTACACTGCCATTCCCTCCCTAACTAAAGTGGTCTACCACACCAAGAAGCCACTTTCCACCTGCCCTTTCTTATGTGTTATGGAATAGCCACTAAACACAAGGGACTCTTCCTTAGAAACATTGTTTCATTCTCTCTATATCAATTTCTCCGGATTATTTTTCCTTGTATAAAGTTACTTTCATGCCCGGTAGATGTTTCCTCAGTTCCTCATTAGGTACAGTCTTTTGTTTGTTCAGTAAAACTTTTCAGGTGTGTCCCCAACTGTTCTTCACAATGTGCAATCACCTTCTCAGTGTCTCCCTCCTGGCCAGTAGACCTTTAATATACCTTTAATATGCCTATACATTGCATATGCCATTTTCTTTTCCCTGGAATGTTCTCTATGACAAGGGTTCCCGAATTTCTTTGAAACTAAAAATCATGTGCATGCTTGTCAGTAAATACAGCTGCTACACTCCTCCTTGGGTCTGATTATGGGGTGGGAGATGGCTATAGGAAGCGGTATAATTGGCTACACACGCTTCCTTATTGAGTAATTTAGGAAGCCCTTTGTCCTCTACTCCACCTTCAGCATATAATTCAGTCACTCCTCATCTTGCAAGGCTTTTGGAAGGTATAGGCACAATTCAGTCCTCCAGAACATCGACATGTCTCCTCACACTCACCACATGAGTTTCTTATTGCCACTACCCAGGTTCTATTATAATTTGATGCACTCCGCTCTCTATTCCTTTTCCCCATCTCTGCCTTGAATAGTGTGGTCTACAAAATAAAATCTGTTCTTGGTTCAATTCAGGAAGCAACATCTCCTACATTTGAGGTACTATTCTATATCTGATAAAGAATTAAATACAACATAGTCTACAACTACATGGAACTGGAGATGTATAAGATGGACCGTCTTTGTCTGACACTTAAAAATCTTTCCCCAATGTACCTCATCCTTGCTATCTTCTGAAGACATCATCACACTGCACCGTCAGCTTAGGCCCTTTGCACATCTGTTTCTTTTACTTGGAATGTTTATTCTTCTGCTGTGACTAGCCCATTTCTACCTTTCTACTAACCTTTTCTTTATAAAATCTTATTTTTTCCTGAACTAGACTCAGTCTGTTGCTTTTATATGCATTTTACATCTTTTCCACAGATTTGTCCCAGGGTTGATTTTGTATTTTTTAAATGTGATTACTTGTTGGTAGTATTCTCCAATAATTTATAACTTCCCTGAAGTCAGGTATGGCTCACTTTATTACCCATAATATTAAAATTGTATTGAGCTTACATTTTAGATGCTAAATAACATTCATTGAATAGATTACTGAAAAAGTCCTCTTTAGAGCCGTCTATGCACTTGCCCAAGTGAATTCACCACAGGTTCCTGTGCCTACTCCTGCCTTCCTCCCCGTTGTAGTCTTGTGTTATTCATCCTGATTTGGAATGTCTTTATCACATCCTCACAGATTGTCTTTCGACCCATAATCACGTGCTGTGAAATGCTCCTTTGTACACTGTAAAGATTTGTCCCTTGAATTGGTTTACTAAAACGCTGACTCCAGTAGCCAGGCAGGAAGTATAGGCAAGACAAGCCAACTAAGGTTGCTGGGATGGAGAAGGGTGGAGCCAGAGGAACAGCAAGGAGATGCAGAGAGAAGCAAGGTAGGCATGCTGTACTGAGAAAAGAAATATGGTTAATTTAAGCGAAAGAGTTAGCTAGTAACAAGCCTGCTGTACTGACTAAGAATTTATAATTAATATTAAGACTCTGAGTGGTTATTTGAGAGCCACTGCTGAGACAGAAAAAATCTGCCTATAATCATGTGTGTAAATAACATCATCCCCACAAGGCTTCCCTCATTCTTCTGCTGTGAAGTCTCTCTTTCAAATACATTCATTGCATTTCTTTTTTAAAATTTGGTTATTTACAAAGTTTACTATTGTTATTCTTACAAGTATTTCCTCACTCACTAGGTTGGTCTATGCCATTATAAATTGATGTTGCATTCATTGTACATTCTTTTTCCTCTATCTGTGAAATCTGATTTTTTTCATTATTACCAATGGGGATAGAGTCATTGTTCTCAGCTATGAGAATGGAAAAGTGATCACAATCTAACCATCTGAAAAATAATGTTATTCTGTACTGCCAGGATGGTAAATAGAGGAGAGACACAAAAAGCCACTGAGCAGCACTGTTAGTAACAGCTCAAATTTAGAAACACAAACAAACAAAAAACCCAAAATAAAACAACAACAAAACATTCACCAGCAGTAGAAAATGTGAATGAGTCATGGTACAGTGGTAGGCAGAGATTTCCTGTGCCCCAGCAGCTCCCAAACAATCACTCAGAAACTATTAATTATAGATGCTCTTCTGATAGCTCAGGCTTGTTGATAGCTAACTCTAACATTTTCAATTCACCTATATTTCTTATCTATGTTTTGCCACATGGCTTGGTGCATTCTCTCAGCACGGCATGCCCACCTTGCTTCTCCCTCCACCTCCTGACAACTTTCAAGACTTTGCCCTTCTTCATCCCAGCATCCTTAGTTTGCTTGTCCTGCCTTTACTTCCTGCTTGACTACTGGCCCATCAATTCCTTATTAGTGATGACAGTAATACATATTTACAGTATACAGAAGGATCATTCCACAATATTTTACCCTTTCTGTCTAATTAAAAAAAAGATTTTAACTTTAACGTAGTAAAATTATACACAACAACAGTTATCAAGTAAAAATTACAGTTATAATATCTAGTTCATTTGAATTTAGCAAAATTAGAGAAAATATTCTATTATATATTTTATCTTTGTGACTTTTAAGGTTTTATAACTAATTTATCTTCTATCATAACTAAGGAAAACTTTAATTATAATTAGCTAGTCTTCAACTCTGTCAAAGACCCCAGAAGGATGAAATATTACCTAACAACAGAGATATCTGGCTGCCTGGGCAATCACCCTAAGTTCTTCTGCAATGTTGGGGCATCCACCTTTCTTTCTTTCTTTTCTTTTTCTTTCTTTTTTTTTTTTTAAGGTTTTTCAAGACAGAGTTTCTCTGTAGCTTTGGAGCCTGTCCTGGAACTAGCTCTTGTAACCCAGGCTGGCCTCGAACTCACAGAGATCCACCTGCCTCTGCCTCCTGAATGCTGGGATTAAAGGCATGTGCCACCACCACCTGGTCCCATCTTTCATCTATAGGTCTAGAATATCTGACAGACTTTTCTCTGACGCAGAAAATTTTGAAGGACTGATTTAGCTTGTTTTGGCAAAGTCTGGCAGTCACTTTATCGTGCATCCTGATGGTACAGTTTTATCAGTACACTGTCAGCAACTGAGAGAAGGACAGTTTCTTTGCTCAAATTGCTAGCTTTGCCAAAAAGAAAGCAAATCCCTATGGAGTTTTTACAGTGCCTGTTATGTTCTCTGCAGGAGATTGTCGCTCCCAGTGGCAGCCATGACTCACTGTCAAGAAAAGACTTAGTTATCAAACATATTAAGTGTCATATCCTGTAGGTCATTGAAGTGTTTTAAGACCATCTATCTATCTAAATATATCTGCGTATGACCTTGAAAACATGCCTAATATGACTATAAGTTTGACTATTATAGATGGTTATTAATTTGTATTTCTTTCTTATACATTACACTTTCTTTGGTCTTTCAAGATGGAGTTTCTCTGTGTAACAGTCCTGGCTGTCCCGGAACTCACTTTGTAGACCAGACTGGCCTCTAACTCACAGAAAGCCATGTGCCTCTGCCTCTCGAGTGTTGGGATTAAAGGTGGTGACTCACCACCGCCCAGAATATACCTTACATTTTTAACTGAGTTGCATAAACACAGTACCCCAACAAGAGTAGAAATATACATATAGTGTAACAAAAGTAACCTCAAATTTGTATCAATATTCCAAAGTACATACCAATGTGAAATATTGAAGACTAGCAATTGTTTTTTCAGTTTAAAAGTAGATTTAATAACTTCTCCTTTTATCTTATCATTTCTACATCTTTCCTTTTTCTTTTCAGAAAGAGATCCCTGAATCTCATCTCCTTTGTTCAGCTTTTTTTCCTGGCCATTACCAATAACAACTTATAACCAGCACCCTCTTAGAAAATAATAAATATCCACAACCCCTCTTTTTGGAATGTGGGCATCATTTTCTAGACTACTTCCTGTTGTTTGGGGCTCTGGTGATCTTTGTAGGAACCTTGAGAAAATCATGATAATTGTTAGGTCTTTTCTGGAGTATTCTGTGAGGCTGGATCATCTCAGTAAGTAGCCTTAAAGCTGTTTTGAATGCTGGAATCACCTGAGCCATCTGTTTTCATTGATGTCTGGTCCCTTGTTCTGAAAATACATAAACTTTTAAAGGTAACATACATATCTGTGTTAATACAAGTATAAACTGTACATTATACACAAGTCAGTCAAAGATTTTTTTATGTTTTATGTTTGAGCAGGTAAAATATACATCACATGTATTCTAGTTCTTCTAGGTTTATTTCTTTATTTTTGTAGTCAGGATTTTCAGGGGTCTTCCCCAATAAAACCTGATAATTTTAAACTTTGAACAAATCCACAGTCTTTTATTTTCCATGGAAATAAAAGCAAAACCTCTTTCCCAAAGTAGCATATCTTTTGACTTCCATTTTGAAGTCAAGACAATTTAAAAATATATAGGTTGGTTTAATCCAACAACATACAATCATCACGGTATGCTGTGAAAGTCAATCACAGAAATATGCAAGAATTTTCATGAAACAAAAATGTAACCATAAATGGAAAAATAAAAACCAAAGAATGTATACCGTGTCATTCCAATAACATTGTTTAAGGACTGGTATCTAGTGTTATGCTATTGAAGAAAGAGCAAGAAAACAGTTACTGGGTACCACAAAGTGAATGCCCGCTGTGGTGAGGAAGGGGGTTTGAGAGCATGCGTGAGATTGTAGGGGACTTCTGGATGACCTATTCTGGTTTCTTTGTTGTTCTCTGTATAACTCCGTATTAATCTGTCTCTACTATGTTTACACAGTTTTCTTTAGGTTTGCTATGTTTTGCAATTAAAATGGTTCTTTAAGGGAGTATATGCTCTTAGATCAATAATTAATTTAAAAAAAATAGGACCCCATGAAACTGAAAAGTTTCATGTAAGTCAAAGGATACTATCAATATTACAAGATGGCAGCCTACAGAATAGGAAAAGATTTTTACCAATTACATATCTGATAGAGAGCTAATATACATAATATATAAAGAACTCAAGAAACTAGACATCAATAAATTATCCAATTAAAAATGGGGTACAGATCTAAGGAGAGAATTCTCAATAGAGGAATCAAATAGAGAACTCAAATGACTGAGATAACCCACACCCAGAACAACAACCATGGTATGTCCTCACTTACAAGTGGATGTTAGCTGTTATGTAAATGATAATCATGCTTCAATCCACAGACCCAGAAAGGCTATGTAACAAGTGGGGATCTAAGGGAGATGCATGGATCTCCAGGGGAAGGGGAAATAGAATGTATTTTGTGGGTGGAAGGAGACGGGTAGGAATGGGAATGGGAGGCTATTGGGTGGTGGTGGGGAGAATGGAGAAAAAGAGTACTGAGAAAGATGGAGGGCATTTGAGGGTCCCTGTGGAAACCTAGTGCAGTAGAAACTCCAAGAATTTGGTGAGGGTAACCCTACCAAAGACTCCTAGGAATGGAGGAGATGGAGCCTAAACAGCCCATCTTCTGTAACCAGGCAACTTCCAGTGGTGGGATTGGAATACCAACTCAGCCACAAAACCTTTGTTCTACAATCTATCCAGTCTGCAAGATGTGCAAGGGCAATAGAGGGACAGAACATGTGGGACTGGCCAACCAAGGACTTGTCTATTTGAGGCTTACTCCAGAAAAGGCAGCCCATGCCCAACACTGTCTGGATGACCAGGAACTGGAGACTGGATAGTCCAGAGACCTATGATAGAAAAAAAAATCAGTAAAGTAAAATGGTTCCTAATAATATTCTGCTATACTCATAGATTGGTACTTAGCCCAATCATCATCAGAAAGGCTTCCTTTAGCAGCTGATGGAAACAGATGCTGAGACCCACAGCCAAGCATTAGGTGGAGAGCGAGCCCTGGTTGGGTATCTCCATTGTGTCCCTCCCCTTGGAAGAGAAGGAAGAGGTATTGTAGGAGTCAGAGGGGTTGAAGTCAGCAGGAGAACAGGGCCCACAGAATAAACTAAGCAGGGCTCATAGGGCTCACAGAGACTGAAATGAGTCTGGTAGGTCCTCTACTGTTGACTGAGATTTTCTCGCTGTTTGTCCCTCAGCCATTCAGTCCTAAAGAAACACACAGAGGTATACATTAATTATAAACTAGTTGGCTTGTTAGCTCAGGCTTCTTATTAACTCTTATAACTTACATTAAACCATAATTCTTGTCTGTGTTAGCTATGTGGCTTGGTATCTTTTATTAGTGAGGCATTCTCATCTTGCTTCCTCTGCGCCTAGGTGGTGACTGCAGACTGAGCCTTTCCTCTTCCCAGAATTCTCCTAGTCTGGTTGCCTGGCCTATACTTCCTGCCTGGCTATTGGCCAAACCAATACAAGTGACAAATCTTTACAGGGTACAAGACCATTGTCCCACAGCACTCTGCAAATTTGTTATGATTGTTAGCTTGATGTTTTGTGGGAACCCTGACAGTGGGAGTAGGGGATGCTGACTCTTTTGGTTGCCTTTGGTACCCTTTTTCTCCTTCTGGGTTGGATTTGGGAGAGAGAGTGAAATAGGGAGGGGGGACTAGGAGGAGTGGAGGGAGGAAAAACTTTGGTCCAGATATGAGAGAAGAATAAAAAAAAATAAAGATCATATGGTAGAGAACAGAGAATTATGTTCTAATTGAATATTTGACACATTTGGACAGGACATTACATATGGCTCCCCTTAATGCTGCAAAGTTTTAAAAACTTATTTGTAGCATGTCTTGAGTATTAATTATTGATATCCTGATTTAGGTTTTAGTGGTTGAAGTAAGCGTGAACTCTGGCTTGAACTTTCTGACAAAGCTAAAGGACATGAGCGTGGGGAAGAAGCGGCGGCACAGGCAGTGCTGCTCTTAGAGGACCCCAGTGCCTGGGACTCCAGCTCCAGGACATCTCCTCAGGCACCCCTAAACATGTGCACATAACCCACATGTGAACACATACACGTAATTAAATTTTTACAAAAGAATATAAACGTAGTACCAAAGCTGAAAGCAGCTCGATGGCAGTCAAATGCTAAGCTCTGTGACGATGCCTACACTATTAGCACACACATGAAAAATTCAATAGTCTTTTATTTTTTAATTCCAAATTACAAAAGCCAGGTGTGGAGGCACAGAATTTGAATTGCAATTATGTGACAAGCAGCTAATGTGAAAAGAGTTATTAGGGTAAAGACAGCTCTGGCAGCCCCAGCAATCTATGCTCAGATCACCACTCTCGATTCACCAATTAAGGAGACGAGTAATAACGAGAAGCAGAGAAATGAGATTTGTTCAACCTGGCCATACTGGAAAGAGGAACAGTGAAAAAATCCAGTGTCTGACAAGTTCATTTTGGGGGGGGGTGTTTAAAAAGAGGGCAAGAATTATTTCCACTCACGCAAACTGTCCAGCTCAAGGTGTGCCCTCACCCATAACCGACCCACACTGTCCTGGTGTCTGCTCTGTCCTGCAATGTCGGAACTGTGTGACATTTCTTCCTGGGAAGCACGTTCCTCCTCTGGCTACAACAAAGGTTTCAGCCTTTCCTTTGTCCCAGCATAAAATCCTACAGAAACTCCAGTGCTTTGGGGTCATTAATTTAATAGTATGATAGCCAAGAGAGGGCTACAAGCATCTCTCTTCAGAATGTATTTGCTTTTGCTAGGATGGTTGGAGTGAAGCATCAAAAAATATTGGTCAGAGCCAATTAGCTTATAACTGTAATTGCATCACCTAGGAAACTGAGGCAGGAGGACCACCCTGAGCAAGAGGCCCCATGCTCAAAAAGAGGAAAAAAAAAAACCAGTTTGTTATTTAGTGAACAAGCAAGTCAACATTGGCACAGCACATAGCTGCCTAGTATTCTGTTGTAATATTAATGAAGAATAATAACAAATGTTAATTCCAGAAAAGGGAGCACAAACAAAGTCATTTGTCACTCTGCTTGCCTGGCCAAAAATAACTGCAACATTTCATTTGGTTCTCATTTTAAGTGTGAAAGAGGAAAACTTGGGCATAATAAGGAAGGTGTATAAATCCAGGGTGTTGATAATGTTTAGAGCTTGAGCAATGAGTGGTGAAGATGGATCTACTACAGAGGAAGGCCTGTCCCCTCAATATGATGACCATTTTATCTGTACACGTGTGTGTGCATGTGTGTGTGTTTATGTTTTGAAGAACATCTTTTAATCAAGAGTTCCTCATCAGCCAGTAGGTTTGTAACATTTTCTTAAGTAATTACTCTTAAGAGAGATAATTTTAGTAGTACCTACAGGCATACATAAAATTATTTTGAAATGACACCTTAAATTACATTTTGGCATGGGTTGAATCTTCAAGTATAATTTGTCTAATTAACTATGGAGATTTTTGATGATGCAATAACAGCTACTATTAACCTCACTCCTTGAAATTCCTACCAATCAAAAAGAAATGAAATCTTTGAAACTATAATTTATTTTCTAGCAGGAATATTTTGAACGAGGTCAAGTGTTTACCTGCTTCTCTAGTGCTTTGTGCAGTTATGCATCCCAAGGTTTCCCTTCTCCAAGGAAAACGGGTCAGCATTTTGTCAGACCTTCTGTGCATGATAAGAGTATTTCTCCTACATCATAAGAATTATGATTCAGACTATTGGGATCTAGTAAATGATTTAAATATCTTATCAGCTATGCTCTCTTTATGCATTCATTTCTTCAACAAATATTGATAGGATGTGTACAGTGTGCTAGCCTCTGCCTTCCAAACTTTGAAGACACTGGTGAACAAAATAAACAATAACCTCTGTTCTTAGGGGAAGCTTTCTAGAGGCAGAGGAGATGGAAAAGAAATAGGCTAAAACCAAACTAGCACACAGTAGGTGGTATCAAATAGTGTGTGGGGGGGGACAGTGCTAAGGAGGGATGGGAGTCTGCGGTGTTAGACTTTGAGAAGACAGGGTAATTATCTTAAACACCAAGGGGTGGTAAGGGAGGAATGAATGGTATGTGGGGAACTTGCAGTGGCAGACCTCTTCGGAGAAGTAGCAAGAGTGTACTCTGTATTTCAATCATAGCCAGGAGGCCATGGGTTGCAGTGGACCAGCCTGGGCGTGGTGGAGGGCATGACAGGTGTAATTATGCTGGTAGGAACGAAGATATTCTAATGAGATATTTGTGCCCCTCCCTGTGGCTCGTCAGACTATTGAAACAATTGTCCTTGGAAAATTGGAATTTCCCCAAGAATTCCATGCTGGGAGAAGAAAAAGGCCAAAGGCTGATGCCAACCAGAGGAGAAACTTGTCTTCCAGAAAGAGATTCCACACAGTTCTGTCAAGTTGTCAGATCACCTTTCATGGGAGATAAGCAGAGATCATGGTAAGACCACACTTTGACCATGACTGTTCTGCTATACACATTTCTTTATTTCTGCTTATCATCAGGACCCAAGATGAATTTGGGAGTATGAGCACATTGCGTACACCTCTCTCCTTTTGAACTTTTTCTATCACTAGTATGCATAACTGTCTTACTGGGGATTGGTGGGAAAGACTAGGACCCAGGTGTAATGGATTATGTAAAAATACTGCGGATCCCCAAATGGCGGCAGTGGGCAGTGGATCCAAGAGCAGCCAGTCCCAGGCAGGGACAGCGCAGTTCCCCAAGTGGCTGTAGTGGGCCACGAGGGGCAACTAGTCCCACGAGGAGAGACCAACAGATGGGGCATGCCATGAAACTATGCCGCAGGTCTCCAAAGGCGGCTGGTCCCAGGCAGGGAGCCATGCAGCGGGCAAGAGACAGACACATGGATAGGCATGAGGTTGGATGTTTATTTAGTGGGTTATAGAAGGGAAGGGGAGAAGGAATAAAGGGAGAAGAGTAAGAGAAGAAGGGGGAAGAGCAGAGAAAAACAGAGAGACACAGAGAGAAGGGGCTGAAAGCTGAAGATCAGCTTGCCTTAGTGGGCGGGGAGGGAGTGGGTGTGGCTTGTCTCTTAAAGGGACAGAGCAGACCATTACACCAGGCATTGACTCTAAGAACTGCAGTAGCACAGAGATTGCTGTGAATAACAGGGCTTGGTATCGCTGTCTGTTTGGGCTTAAAGGTATTTGTTGAGGACCTTGGTGTTATAGTAAGGTAGGAAATTACTGTAGGTTTTGACTCAGGTTTTCTCTGGCTCTGTATAGGAGGACCATGGCAAGGTCAAGTGCTCAGAGGGTGTTCTGTTGTAAGTCTACTGATACATTTTTGTTAAGAGGTGACTATAGCTCCAGGCACAGTATTTCAGTGGAGACAAGTAGGTTTACAGTCAAATCTAAGAACCTTTGGATTCTTTAACATCTTTCTAAGCAGGGAGGGATAAAGAGCTGTTTGTCAAAACTAGTAACAGGCACTATAAGCTTTCCTTTTGAATTAGGGTGACCAAATGTTTAGTTTTACAAAATTGTTACTTTTCATTATCATTATCTTTGTGGTCATTATTGTGTGTGAGTGCTACATACCGTGTATGTGTGTGTGTGTGTGTGTGTGTGTGTGTGTGTCGCTGAGAAACAGGAACCTCTGATGGAAAGAATGTGTACACGCTTGCTGAGCTGCTTAATGGGCAGCTATTTGCTCTGGCTCTGCAGCGCGGGTAAAGGCAGATTCTTTGCAGCTCTGAGAGCTCATTTGACATTCTAAAAACTGATGCAATTTCAAAGGGTAGCGAAAATGTATCAATTATCCTGACATCTAGGTCTTTTTAACAGATCTATAAATTTCCAATTTCCTTTGCCATCTTAACCATGGTAAATCATCTTGAACAAGATCATTCTTTTGAACAACAGCCTTCTTATTAGCTGAGATCAATTGAGATTAGAAAATGAAAAACACTCCAGACTCCGAGAACTCTGTATGAAACCACATTTGTAGGATGAATATTGAATGAAGATTAATGTGTTATTTTCAGCTTCTAAATCATTGATTTACAAATTTCTTTTCTACATTTCACTGCTGGATTAAACACTAATGTATGTGTGGATACTTTACTTGCTGGCAAGCATTATCTTTCTCCCATTGAACTTATATATTAATGGAAGGGAATGACTTTTAATTTCAAATGTGCTTTGCTTTGCATACTATATGCGATTCTAAAACTGCCTCATATTGTGCTGGATGAAACAGTTTTCTGTGGAATTACAAATCATTGACTAGATTATTTTAACTATCGATTGATTTTATCTATTTGGATGGAATACGGGACCCTTAGTGTATGTATAGACCCGTGTGATCTGAATTCTGTGTGCCTTTGAAGGAAATCTCACCAATCCTTTGCTAGAGACTTTTTTCAAACTCTAATACTATGGATTGGAAATATTTACACATATTGTATATATGTATATTGTATTATAATTTTTGCTAACATTCTTCCCTTTTTTAATACAAAATACTACTTTATTAATTGTCCATCTTACCTTAACAAGACTGTATGTAGGCTGCAAAAACACACTCAGGGGCTTGTTTAATGATTAAGAATACTTTTTGCTTGCCTAAGTTAGGGTTCCTGGTATGTGATGAAAGAACATGGTTATCTTCTTAGGTTTTCTATGGCTGTGGAAGCACCATGACCACTGTAATTCTTATAAAGAAAGCATCTAGTTGGGGCTGTCTTACCATTCAGAGGTTTACTTCATTATTAACATGGCAGGAAGCATGGGAAACACAGGCAGACATGGTAATGGAGAGGTAACTGAGAGTTCTATATCAGGATCTGCAGGCAGCAGGAAGAGAGAGGGAGACACATTTAAAACATCAAATCCATCCTCAGTGACAAATCTCCTCCAGCAAGGGCACACCTACTCCAAGGCCACATCTCCTATGCTCTGTCAAATAGCACCACACCCTTATGATCAAGCATTCACACCTATGAGCCTACGAGAGTCATTCGTATTCAAACCACCACAATGACCAAAAACAACTTGGGAAGGAAAAGATTTGGCTTACATACCTTGAGTCACAACTAATTGAGGGAAGTCAGGGCAGGAACTCAAATAAGGTAGTGCAGCTTACTGACTTGTTCATCATGGCTTGCTCAGCCTACTTTCTTATTGAACCCAGGACCACAGCCCAGGGACGGCACCACCCACAATAGGCTGAGCTGTCCTCCATCAATCATATAATAAGAAAAATGCCCTACAGGCCCAGCTCCAGCCCAGTCTTATGGAGGCACTTCCTCAACTGAGGTTTGTATCAGGTTAACATGGAACTAGGCAACACAGTTCTATCATGAAGATCAGACTTAGGATCCCAGCACCCATATTGGCTGGTTTCAAACAACTGTAACTCCAGCTCCAAAGGTTCTGACTGTCTTCTGGCCCCAGAGGATACTCTCAACATGCATACCTGCATATACCCTCAGAGATAATAACAATACAAATAAATCGTTAAAAAATCCACCCAAGAAAAATGATAGATAAATGGATAAAGGAATTATTTTATTGGGGCAATAATTTCCTTGTGCAAATTTTGGGGACTTCTATTCATTTTTCTTTTTTAAAAAGATTTATTTATTTATTATGTATGCAGCATTCTGCCTGCATGCATTCCTGCACTGAAAGAAAAGGGCGCTGCAACACATTATAGATGGTTGTGAACAACCATGTTGGGAACTGAATCGAGGTTAAGAGCTGGTGCTCTTAACCTCTGAGCCATCTCCCCAGTTCCTATCATTTTTCAAGTTACAGCTAATTTTCACTCCCCCCACCTCTTCTTCTTTGATTTCATGACAAGATCTGTTTTCTTTATTATTTGTTATTATAAGCCCCAGTTTTCTCCTCAGAAATTGTTAGAACTTTCCTTCACCAAGTCTATCATTTGTGAGATAATTTGTTTAGCTTCTGGGTTCTCCCCTAAGCTGTAAGCTCTGTGAAAACAGAAAACATTTCTATTTGTTGTTAACTATCCCCCCAATATCTCTCCCGCAGTAGAGGACTATAGAGACGGTCCGTGTGCAGATGAAATGTGGATGAGAGCTGATCACATAGCTCATTACTCTTCAGTGTTCTCTCAGCACCACTACCAACAAAAAAATTTGTAATTGGTAAACCACCAGACAATGTTTTAATACACTGGATGCATTTCTATATAAGCATACATGAATGCAATAATGTATATAGTATCCATTACTTTTTTAATTAAAAAATTTTGAGACTTTCTTATATGAGCACTGTATTTTCATCATTTGTAGCCCCAACTTCTCCCTTATCCCAACTCCCTTTCAAGTTCATGATCATATATATATATATATATATATATATATATATATATCTGTATGTATATATGCATATATATGTGTGCATGTATGTATACATATGCATAGCCTTTACTGTTGTTTGTATGTATATGTTTTTAGAGATGGCCAATTAGGATTAGATAATCCTTACCCCCAGATGAAGCGTCACAGGCTAACAATAGCTGCTAAGAGAAGGGTCAGCCTTTCCCTTGGTGAACTTCCAATAGGATCTATTACTTTCAAGGCCTCATAACAACCTGTTCCCTTCATTTCACATTGTAATTAAACAAATATTTAGCAAATTTCTCTTCTGGACCAACTGGGGAGCTGCATAATCAATGAAAAGAATATGCTTTTACTATGTAGCCTAGGCTGGCTCACTTGGACTACAGGAGCACACTGCTGGACTTCACTGGAAGAGCGAAGAGTAAAGATTTAAGCCTGAACCATCTCTTCCATTTTGATTGCTTGTGTGAATCTGGCCTAGTTACGAATTGAATCTAAGGTACTTCATCTGCTGGAGAAAAATAAACTATTTTCATTCTTAAGTATGTGGTCTTGAGGCAGCTTCACAAAGGTACTTTTGTGTAATTACAAATGAGTTAGCAGTTTTTTAAAAGTTGTTTACAATAAATGTGTGGAAATAACTATTTTGTCAAGTTGTCTCCAGAGGACTGATAATGTGTATGATGTGTGTGAACACACAGTGGGTGCTTGAGAGATTTGCAGCTGTTACTACTAACCTTAAAAGGGAGGTCCCTAACCAGCTTGAGTTCCCAGCATCTTAGCCATAGAAGACATCCAAGATAGAATGTGATCAAGGACCCAAGTATGAAAACATGTTCTAGGGGCTATTAGATAATTAACAAAGAAACTGGTTACATTTGGATACATACTAAATTAGAGCAAAACCCATGCTATTAACCATGATGCTTTAGATGGCCAGTAGGAAATGATAGGAACTTGTGGCTATTGCAGTGAGTTCCTGTGTGTGTGTATGTGATACTATTACATCTCAATGTTCAATTTTTCACAAAATTTCTGCTAGATACACCAATGTTGGGTAAAAATGGATTAATTTGCCACAATGGCATGCAGCATTGGCTACTGTTCTCAGGTACCAAGGTGAATTCGTCACCCACGGATGCTGTCTTTCGAGTAGTCTGTTTATGCTCACTTACAGATTCTGATGAAGCTGCTCAAATACAGCAGTGTGAGTCCTTGAACCCAGAGCTTAGTCTAAATGCCACGGACCTTTTCTTGGCAGCGTACTTCAAACAGGTTTTCAGTTGTATTCTAGCAGCTGACCCTTGCCCCTCCAAAAGGTGGGGCTGACCAAACGGCCATGGAGTAAAGATAGTTTATTTTCTTCAGGGTATTTTCTACCTCCTGTTACTAGGATATTTATGTTAAGGTGGTTGACAAAGGTCCAAACACAAGAGAAGTCCCATTTAAGGTTCAGATACACAACAATCACACTGTAAGCTTGGTATTCCTAATTACAGAAGTGATGTGATCACCAAGCACATACAGAAGTCCTGCAGTTAAGAAAAGTGGTGACTGCCATCTTCCGCCCTCTTGAAGTCTTATGGAGATCTGAAAGGGTAATCAAGTGCACATCAGCCTGCAGGATACAGAAATGCAGACAGAGGCCATTCAAGCAAGCCCAGCCTCTTCTGTGCACATACCTTCATGATGGGACAAGTCAGTGTCCTGGACATGACACACGCTCAAAGGAACATGACAGAATGTTTTTCTTAAGACAGACACTGGAGTCAGAAATATTGTGAGCTCTCTCATACTCTGAAAAAAGCACTTTGCATATCTAGGTGGGCCTCCTGCACTCACGCCCACAGTCTTTCAGAGCCAGTCAGAGGCCCTTGCAACGTGGGCTTGCTTTTCTCTAATCATTTTTCACAGCAGTGTCCCTACTGTGGATAAAACAGTCCCTCACTTCTGGCCAACTTTTCTCGGCTCCCTGACTCCCAGAGGGCTGTGGCGCCAGCCGCCCTGCCTCCTCCAGGGTGGCCATACGAGGGCGGGGCCGAGCCGGGCCAGGAAATGGGTGTCACCTGCCTAAACAACTTGTTGACTCCCGGGAGCGAGGCCGGCTGGGTGTGTGGCTCACCTGTCCCCAGCGCGCAGGGCCGCTCGCCCCCCACTGCCCAGCCATGAGCAAGTTGGGCAAGTTATTTAGAGGGACCCGCTCCTCTCGGGCCCGCGCGGCTCCCAGCCCCCAGGAGGCTCTGGCCCGCCTCAGGGAGACCGAGGAGATGCTGGCCAAGAAGCAGGAGTACCTGGAGAGCCGAATCCAGAGGGAGCTCGCCCTAGCCAAGAAGCACGGCTCCCAGAACAAACGAGGTAGGCTGCGCCCGCCCCAGGCCTGGTGCTCACCCACTCCTAGCACTTCCCTGGGAACAATCTCCAGCTAGGCGTCTGAGTACCCCCCAGGCCATCTAGTTTGCCTTTGTAGGAACTGACCTGACCCCCAGGGCTGGTGAGCTGAGCCAGGCCCCTGCCAGGCAAGCAATATGTTCAGCGCCAAAAATTTCAGTAATCGCCATGAGCACCATTTGTATGTAATATTTAAATGACTCAAATCGATCAAAACTTTAAAGTTAGGATGAATATCGCTGATCATTTTCTCTTGTCTTGGGTTTTAATGGTACTTCTTTATTAAAATTATTTTCATGTGATATTTTGCTCATTGTTATTTTGTATATTATATTTGAGTTTTAAGAATATTGCATTCAAAGGACGTTTAGCTTGTGACTGCATTTTCTGGATCCCCGTTGGGTTTTACCTTTTGCTCACCACTTTCTCATCCGGTTCTGTCGACTCTATTGCTGAACAGTTTTCTCCTGTATGTTTGTATTCTAGTCACACATGAAGAAGTGTGTTCTAATATGCTCTGGTTTATTTTATTCCTCTGCTATTGAAAACTTAAGTTGCCTGTTGTACAGTCTTAAAAAAGAATCAAAGAATTAAATATTAAGTTTCCTATCACTGGCTTTTGGTACACACAAAGGACTTTGAGTCAATAATGACCCTTGGAGAGCCGATCACACCTTGAACCTTTTGCTCCAAGTCAGAGTCCATTGGTTCGTTCGGCATCTTCCTCTCTGTATAGGAGTAGGCCTCCAGAGCACGTGCAGTGTGCACAAAAACCCAGGGAGGAAACGAAGTGGTTAGCTCTTAATCCCAGGTCAGTGGAGGACCCTGCTCTAGAAATGGCAATGCTGCTTCCCGACAAACTGAACACTTGTGACCCTGTGTCTGCCTTCTTTACCATGTCAATGATTTGGGGAAGGAAAGAGACTTCCTCCTGCCCATCCTCTTCTCTCCATCTTTGTTTTTCATCTTCTATGGTTTTGGGGATACTGAGGATAGAACCCAGTGCCTCATGCATACCAGGCAAGTGCTCTACCCTTGGGCCACACCCTCAGTCCAGGTTAGTGACAGGGAAACCTTGGGAAGAATTAGCTCATCCTTGTGGAGCCTCTTTTGTTCAGTGGGGGTGGGGTGGAGGAGCAGGGAGCCTCCTGGAGCTGACCTTGAGAGCCCCGCCTCTGAAGTGGGCCTGACACAGGCGCTCTTGTTACTCCCAATGGAGAGACTAAGTTTCATTCTTCTCTGTAATTGTCTCTAACTTTTGCCATAATACAGTGCTGCTTAGAGCTAAGGACTGGTTTCTATTTTTATTCCATGTTGAAAAGTATTTTGGGAACTTATTCGGCAGCATTTTCTAAACAGAGACCACACCATTATGGTTGGCTAGAGTCAGTATCCACACTGTGACAACACCCTTCCTCTTCAGTTCCTTGTGCCCTCTTAGGACTTGCTTAGTGTCCCCCAAAGCACAGACACCTTGTCGTTTCTTTGGAATTGTGTGTACCTTTGTTTCCAATGGTAACTCAATGAATATTTGTTTAATAATATTCATGAGAAATTGAACATCTACTTCTAGGAATTTATAAAAATGTGAATTGACTTTCAGAGAATGAAGTGTAACATAATATGGATTATATTGGTTTCCAGAAGTGTTCTCTAGGTGACAGTGCACTAAAGTGTATCACAAGCTTATATGTTAAAGAAGGACAGAACATCTGAAGGGAATGCCAAGTACCAGTCCAGCTTCCTTAAATTGAGGAAGTTACAGATGCACTTGTGGAGTAAATATTGATTCATCATCATTTAGATTTGTGAGTTCACTGATGCTAGCCCAGGCCTGGGCTCCAGTGGCCCTGGGAATAAGCAGGGACTGGCTTCCATGAGACCATCTTTAATATAAGCTATGGAATGAATTCAGTCACAGGCCTATGCATTAGGAGCACCATCAAAAGTGTTGTGTCTCCCAAACAAACCAGATAACTCCTTAGATACATGGTCATTCCCTTCCTTTAGCCACTAAGAATACCTTAGAAAGATAGGAAAATAAGACCCCACAATACTGAGCACTAAAGGTCCCCGGGCTACGCAGTAACCTTTAGACCAGCTGTCATTTACACTGTAATCAGAGAGATGCAGTGTATTTTCAGTGGAAGCTTTACTTCTATAGCTGCCACCCAATGTGTCAGCAGCCTAGCTGAATGGCCAGGTAGCATACATCAGAAACTACAAGTTCTTCAATGATGAATGTCTCTACAACATCAGAAGCTTGGGCAGCATTTTGAACACCCAAAGACAGCTTGGCGTTACTGGTAAAATGAGTAGCTTTTATTTCTTTATTTTTTTATCCTTTTCTTTTTTTTGAGACTTGGAATTCATGGCTCCACTCCTCCCCTTCCTTTTCCTCCCCTCCCCTCCTCTCCCTTTATTCTCTGTTTCTCTCTCTCCCCCTCCTTCTCTGCCCCTTCCCTTTCCTTCCCTTTTACTGAATAAACGATATCCAAACCCACTCTGCATGGCATGCCTATCCGTCTCTGTCTCTCACCCGCTGGGATTCCTTGTGGGACTGGCTGGCCCCGCCAACCCGCTGAGGTCTCTCACTCATTGCCTCCCACCCACCTGGCACCCACAGAGGCCTCTGGGGAACTGCACCATTTTATCTAAACCACAGCGGTCCTCACAGCAGCAGCTGGCCTGTCCAGTTACTTCTCATATGGCAGTGACAACACAGACACTCAGAGCTGTGTGGATGAGCGACATCGCTCTATAAAGCATTCAGTGCTTAGTAAATATCAGCCCCTAGTCTCTAACAATGTTTTGAAGTTGAAATTGGCTTAAATTTTGTCACAGCGCTGAGTAAATCTCCATTTCATTTCATATATTCGAGTACAGTAGTCACTTCTTCACATCTCCCTTTCGTCAACTTTCCCATTCTCTTCCCTTGAAGACCTTTCTTGTGCTAAGACTGGCTTGCTATGCTGGTGAAATGCCTGGGACAGGGTATGGAGACCCTTGGAGTGAGTGTTGTCCTTGCTTAATGACTTGTGGCTCCTCCTGTCTGGTCCTGGCCCTGCTGCTTATCTGGCCCGGGGCCCCAAATCACACATTTGGAGCAGGAACTCCAAGTATGTAATTATGTGAGAAGGTGTGGATCCAGTTGAGGGATATCTGTAGGTCGTAGGCATTGAGCATGTTGCTAGAAATGGGCAAGATAAGGTGAGCAGATTTGGACAAAATCCCCCTTCGGTGGCACTTTACATGTGTCCAATAAGGTGCTGGGGCCATTGACTTCTCCTCCTCAAGGGTCTGTTTGAGGAAGTGAACCTGCAAGCAGAGTGCTCTATGGAAACAAGCTATTTCACTTCGGGGCTTGGGCTGTGAATGGACAATGCTGAGTTTCCTTTTGGAATCTGGATGCAGACTAGTGCACTGGGCTTGTGTCCTTATGGCGCGGGATTGTGTACACAGACCACTCTAATCTCAGTGCTAGGAGCCCTTTGTACTGTTAATTTAACTTTTTAGATAGTTGTCTTTACTAAATTCTTCCACCAAAGACCCTGGGGACTTTGGTGTAAAGAGAGCTACTGTGGAATCAGCTGGCTGAAGGACAGTGAGGGCAAATGCACTCAGGATCAGGTAAGACGAGACGGACCACAAACTGCAGGACCGTGGAGAAAGTCTCCTGGGAATGGTAGCTTAGCTGATGACCTCCTTTCTGAAGAGAAAGGATGTGGCTCTTGGACCATGGTGTTGGTATTCTTTTGGATTGTGAAAATGCTCACTCCCGCTTGCCCCCGGGGTTCTAATTTAGGAGCCACATGTTAGGTTCCACACTCAGTGACTCTGATAGCCACTAAACTTACGAAGCTATGACTTGTTATTCCTTGAGCCACTGAACTGGAGGGACTAACTGCTATTGTTTTCTCCCCATCCTTTCTCCTTCTGCCGGCATTCAGAAACCTGGATGAGAAATCCCTACTTCCTACGCCCTCTGTTTACTCCAGAAGAAACGTTTGAGGAGCTCCTCATGGGCCTTCATTAGCACCCTGAGTTAGCTTCTTAAGGAAGTTCACACTATTCTTATGATCTTTATTATTGATAAAAATGATGCATATTAATTATGTGCATTAGTATGTTATACTGTCTTATTTCAGTATACATATATACATTTATATACAATAACCAGTTTTGGTGAGTGTACCCTCTTTTCCATGTCCTCTCCTCAATTTCTCTCCCTACCCTGATAGCTCCATCTCTACTTTCAATCCATTTGTTTGTTTCCATATCAGTGAAAACATGAGATAATGTTTTTCTCTATGTAGCTTATTTTGCTTAATATGAAATCTTTCACTTCAACCCATTTGCTTGCATTCGAGAGAATTTCCTTCTGCGTGGCAACACTCTCTGGTGTATATGTTGTTTATATTTAGAATATTCCCCAAACGTAACATGGTAAAGGTTTGGTGTCCAGTTTCCCAATGTGCAATGTGGGCTTTGGGATTTGTTTATCGTCAGTTCTCTGACTTTCTCTGTGGATTTATCCACTGATGGGGCTCATTTGATTGGCTGTTGGAAGCGGATAGGAACTCGGTAGGTGGAGCATCTTTGAAGAGTATGGATCGTTGGGATGCACACTCGGGAGTTCTATCTTGTCCTCATTACCCTGCTTATCGGTTGTCACGAAGTGATCAGACTCTAGCCTAGCCATAGGTCCTGAGTAAGGAGACTGTGGACCATAGTCTGAACTGAGCTGAAGAGTCCTTTCCTCCTTTAGGTTGGTTTTCTCGGGTATTCTCATCACAGTGGCGGAGTGCCAACTGCCAGGTTTCACTATCTGTTCATCTGCTGTTGGGCATCTAGGCTGTCTCCGGGCTTGGCTTGTGTGAGTACTGTCTGGTTCTCATGGTTCCAGGACTTTATGGAAGTTCTCAGGTTTTCTCATACTCGTTACAACCAGCCACTACCACATGTTGCAAAAGTTGTTGTCTGACCTCCACACATGCACCATAGCATGTGTGTCCATACTCATGTATCACACACACCCTCACACACACACATGTGCAGAGAGAGAGAAAATAATAAATAAAAATGTAAAATTCTTGTCTTAGTGATGGTTTCTATGGCTGTGAAGAGACACTATGACCATGGTAACTCTTATAAAGGAAAGCATTTAATTGGAGCTGGCTTACAGTTCAGAAGTTTAGTCCATTTTCATTATGGCAGGAGGCTTGGCAACACAGGCAGACATGGTGCTGGAGAGCCAAAAGTTTTACATCCGGGTTGGCAAGCAGTCGGAAGGGAGGGTGACACTAGGCCTGACTGGAGCATCTAAAACTCTAAAGCCCACCCTTCAGTGATGTACTTCCTCCAACAAAGCCACACCCTACGTGCCATTTTCATTCAAACTACCACACTTTTCATGCTTACTTACATCCTCTTTCCTTGTTCAAATAAGTATATGAAGCCTATGTCTAGTATTTTATATTTATAAACAACATCTCCAGTTGTCTTAGAATTAAAACAATTAATTCCAATTTATGTGTACTATTTCATTTCGTTGAACCAGTTACAATCAGACTTTTTTGTTGCTGCATAAATATTTATTAAAATATCTGGTAAGATGCAAGGACAAGGCCCTGTGTCCGCTGCCGGAGACCAACAGCATCTTTCAGTAAAGGATCGGCCAAGCCTGTGATGGCCTTTGACAGATGCACACT
>PVIU01004700.1:93163-123125 GCA_004026605.1 Ondatra zibethicus
TGTGATGGCCTTTGACAGATGCACACTTGTGATGGCCTTTGACAGATGCACACCTGTGATGGCCTTTGACAGATGCACACCTGTGATGGCCTTTGACAGATGCACACCTGTGATGGCCTTTGACAGATGCACACCTGTGATGGCCTTTGACAGATGCACACTTGTGATGGCCTTTGACAGATGCACACTTGTGATGGCCTTTGACAGATGCACACTTGGCAAGAGAATTTATTTATCGAGATATGAACCGACTAACCCATATTTCTAGTTCTTGTCATCTTATTTCTGGTATTTTCTTTTTTTTTAGTTGTACCCTCTATACCTTGTCAATTATGTTTCCAAACCTAAATTATCAGCACACATCCGTGGTTCACAGATGTTGTTTTATGGACTGATAATGTGTTAGTGTCATCAGATCCACTGGAGAGCTTTTTACAGTGACATACCAGAAGACTGTTCCAAGAGATTGAGAATGAGTGACAGGATTGAGGTGCTCAGTTGTTTCTGGATGATTCTGTTGTGCCCGTGGGTAGCCTGTGGCTTTCTCTTGCTCCAGTACCTCGCTGAGAAATGAAGCCATGAGGTTGGATTAGCATACATCTTTGGGAAGTCATACTGGATTCTAGCAACTGCTGTACTCTTTTCCAACCTCTCGGAGAGTAGACTTTTGAATCCTTCTTCAAATATGTGTGGCATGAATTTTTCCAGTTTTCTTTGATTTATATTGTTTTGCATTTTATTGATTGTGCTTCTACCATAATTATAAGCCTTAAACATTTCTGAGAAGCTGTGGCAGAGGATGTGCGCTACTCGTGGATGTCCTTAGTTTTGCCATGTTTGTTGGTATTCAGAACTATGTATTTCAGATAGTTTCATAATAGAAAAGAAAAGTATGTTCTAGTCAATAACCTTTAAGGCATAGTACCTAATACTCGGGATTTTTTAGTTTATGATTTTTGCTTTGTAGGTCAGTTTTGAAGTGGACATGAGTGATCTATTTTGGTGTTTGTCTTAGTTACTGTTCCATTGCTGTGAGGTGACACCATGGCCAAGGCAATTTAGAGAAGAAACAATTTAATTGCGGGCGTAGAGTTTCAGGGGGTGTCATGGTGAGGAGCATGGTGGCAGGCAAGCATCGCACTGACCCACAGGCAGGACTCAGAGAGGGCAAGACTGAGTCTGCTGTGGGCATTTGAAACCTCAAAGCAATGACAAGTAAGACACCTCCTTTAACAAGGCCACACTTCCTAACCCTCTAATCCTTCCTAAAAAGTTCCACCATTGGGAAAGCAAACATCTAAATATATGAGCCTGTGAGGGCCATTCTTATCCAAACCACCACAGTGTTCTTTCTTTTTTCTTCCTTCCTTCCCTCCTTCCTTCCTTCCTTCCTTCCTTCCTTCCTTCCTTCCTTTCTTCCTTCCTTCCTTCCTTCCTCCCTCTCTCCTTCCTCCCTCCCCCTCTCTCTTTCTTTCTCTTTTTGTAGTCCTAAGTATATGTGGATATACCTATAAGGGATAAAATTGCACAGATACTTGAAATAACAGATAATATTGAGGATTTTAAAAAATCATGTTCCTGAAATCTTTGTCTTGATAAAGTTACCTGCTCCTTCACATTTAGTAGAAGCTAGTTATTTTAGTTTCTCCTTTTCTGATTCTTATTTGGTAGAAGTTCTAATAAACACACAGTTGGTTTCAAAGTTTGAAAAAAGAGATGAAAAGGGAGAAGCAAGTATAATACATAATAAGCCATTTTCTGATTGGTTTTCTTGCTCCGCAGACTTTGGCTGTTTCCCTTAGACAGCTGGTGTACACAGGGAATTTAATTGCATGAAAGGAAATATTCATATTCTAAAGCTGTGAGGTCATGGTTTAATGTGATAGGAGCTTGCACATCTGCACCACTGACTCTGCCCGTCACCGCTAAGCACTTCTCCAGGCTTTTCTGACCTGTAGGTATTTCCAGCGAGCAGCTGGGCATTCTTTAGGATGGAAGAAGCCCTTATTCCCACAGCCCTGTGGAGCCTCCCTTGTTGCTTCCTCAGCCTAGCCTGCTATTGACTCACAATACCAACACAATTAGTTGATCACTATCCAGGAAAGAAAACACTCAAGCAAGAATGAGCAGTGGTTTTTAGTTATGGGCAAGATAAAGGAATCATTCTCTGTTAAAGATGGAAATCTTACATTAGAAGTTAAATTCTTGTCTAAAAAAATTCAAATTTATTATCTACCTTAAATGAAATAGAGTTTACATATTTACGCTAGGCTAGAATAGAAATTTAGAATAATAAAATTATTATGATTATTATAACATTTCTGTTTTATACGTACGGGTGGCACATCCCCTGTGTCTGCAGAAGTGAGAAGATGGCGTTGGAGCTTCTGGATTTGAACTTACAGACCAGTTGCAAGTCATGTGGGTGCTGGGAATTGAACTTGGCCTTCTGGAAGAGCAGCCAGTGCTCTTAACCACTGAGCCATCTCCCCAGCCCCTACTGATAAAATTAATCAAGTACTTGTTAAACATTTAAACTTTAAAACTCTAATTTCTTGTGATACTTTTCATAATTACAATATAGAACCATGGTAAATATGTATAAAGTAATTATATAAGCATGTTATATAAGCCACATACGTCCCTAAGCACATCTCCCCTGTGAAGTTAAGCACAGTTGCTATTCTTGTTAATATTTACTAGTTTCATACCCATACATTTTCCCTACATTTTAAATCAAACATGTTCCATAAAATTTACTAATTTGTGAGGTTATGAATAACACTAGTATCTAATAAAAACAAACACTTCCAGCTAGTTATGTATTCTGCCTGGAATCAAACAATTTAATTGGCTTTTATACAAAGAATATCAAGTAGATTGTAATGGATTTATTTGTATGCTGCTGCAGTAACTGAGCACTTCACGTGCTTGGCAGCTGGTCTCTGAGAAGGTGAGGAGTGAGAGCTATGCTGGGCGCTGGGCGCTCGTCTTCATGCTTACGCTATCGACAACTCGAGGGCAGTAACAGGTTTTGAATCATGAGTTTTCTCTCTTAGATTTACCTCCTCTAATATTCTCTCCATGGTACTCTGGTGTTGTCTCTAGAATGAGGACAGAAGCTTCATCTTTATCAGAAAATAATTTCAATTTTCTTGGTCCATTTGCATGCTCTCTCTCCTTTTCTCTCTCTGAAGAAGGAAGAGTGCCCTGATCAGCCAGGCTCTCTCATTGTTTATACTGTGTGATATTAATCCATCACTTATATTTTAAAATGCAATAATTGGTTCAGAATTAGTGGTTTGCTTACAGAATACACCACTTCCAAGTACTCCTGCCTCAGAGTATGTTCACTTATTTTTCCAGTTTCATTGTCCTTTGCCATCCCACATCTACCTTCCCATTACATCACTGCTGTGGTTTAGCTTCCCCGCCCCCCCCTCAACCTGGCTATTTACCGTCTTTATGAAATTTACTATTGGGGAGACCTCTGAAAATATTTAGGTTATGCATAGGAACCAGCTGGTGTGATTTGCTGTTATTTTCAAGGTGTAAGTTCTTGGTTTCTCATACATTCAAGTCAGAAAGTTCACGTTGGTCTGAGATTTGCAGTTGGGTAGAAGTCATGCGTTGTATTGATCAGCATGTTGAGTGCATGTGTAGAGAGCTTTGTAATATCTGTGTACCCACTGTATCTTGCAGATCTCTCCTGTTTTCCTCTACATTTTCTCTATCAGTAGAGATCAAGTGTAATTTATGCATGTTAGTATCCACGGGCACAGTGCCCATTACACTGTGGCAATAAACACCATCTCTCCTGGTTTTCCATAGGACTTCCAAAGCACTTCACAAATCCTCTCTCACTGAGCCCCACCCCATCCATCATAGATGTGTATGGCTTATGGAATGAGGAATAGGTGATGAAGTGCCCATTTCATGTCTTGCCTTACTGAAATTGTCACCTTATTTCTTTGTCCTAACAGTGCCAGGCATAGTCCTTAAGAGATTGAAATTAATGAATCAAGAACATTTATTGAAAGTATAAAAATGCAGGAAATTCATAATGGGATGGTCTTGGGCAAAAGTTTTAAAATTTTATGTTGTTTCCTTGGCTGTTTTGAATTTAATCCATGACTTTGAACAGTACTGTTTAAATTGATATTGTGGGAACTAAAGCCATGTGCCACTAATGGAGGCATTTCCTAGTGGATAAAATGCGTATGTGGAAGAACAGGGCTTATTCTAAAATTCTCCAATAAAACATGATCATGAGGCTTTCCAGTAAAAACAGATGGCATAACCAATTATGTATGACCTCTGCCTCTCAAGCAGTCTCATAACTTGGCTGAGTTTCTGGAGCCTCGTTATTTAGTTCTTCCCTAGAGTTCATCAGCCACTCCTGGGCAAGAGAAGGGCAATCGTATCTAGGTGTCTAGTTCACAAACAGCTTTATCACTGCTCACTGCATTTCTTGGCTCCTCAAAGGTTCTTGTGGCTTAACAGTGACCCTATTTATCACCTCGGATAAAGGGGAATAGACTTTAAAGTCAAGATGTCTTCTTTTTTTAAGATTTATTTTTATTTTTAACTTTATTTATTTCTTGTGTCTTTAACAACATGCATCTCGATCTCATTCATTTCCCCATCCTTTCGTATGTATCCTCTGCTCTTGCGATCACCCCAACCACCCCATGGGAATAAAATAAAATTTAAGAGAAAAAAAGGAAAAAAGAAAGAAAAATCTCATCATAGAAGCTGTAGTGTGAACAGTGAGTCATGCAGTAAGCCTTTTATTCATATATCATTACTTGCAAGTGTTCATGGCAGAGTCATCCGTCTAGTTATAGGCCTCTGGTTTCTATTTGCCGGTGGATGCTGGGCCCTTACTGGAATGTCTCTGGGTTATCCTGCTGTTGCCGTGGGTCATGGAAATCTTGCAGCTTTGGGTCTGCAGGACTGGTCCCTTCATGTGCTCTCACAGGTCTTAGACTGGGTGGATGTTGGGGTGGACCAACTCATAACTCTGGTTCTGGCCTTGGGTAGTTGCAGGGTTGGTCAGCCCACCAGCTTTCCCCCATCCTCACCACCAGGGTGAGCTCTCCCAAATTGCCCCAGCTAGTTCACTCTTTACAGCAACGTCCAAGGGGTGGGGGCAGTTCTGTTGCTTTCACACCCTCAGGGTTGGCTCTCCCATACCTGGACCGTCAGGGCCAACTCTGCTGTGCTGCCCAGGGGAGGTGCAGGCCCACTCTCCCGAGTGCTGCAGCTGGTGAGGGGCAGGGACAGCTCTCCCACCCACCACAGGTGCTGAGGAGTGGGGGCATCTCTCCCTCACCCACACCGCCGTATGTCAGATGAGGCGCAGGCCAGATTTCCCGTGCTCATGTTCTTGAGACACTCACCCACACCCTCATCAATAGGGTAAGCTCTGCTGTGCTGCCCATGGGAGGTGCAGGGCCCACTCTCCCGAGCGCTGCAGCTGGCGAGGGGCAGGGACAGCTCTCCCACCCACCACAGGTGATGAGGGAGGTGGTACCAGCTATGCCCTTCTTATGCCCACAGGTCAGGATCACCCACACCCCTTTCTCCAGGGTCAACTTTGCTGTGCTGCCCAGGCAAGGTGCAGCTGGTGAGGGTTGAGTCAAGTACTATAGGCTGCTTGAGGTGGTGAGAGGCTGAGGGAGGGGGTCATTTTCCCTTGTCCATGCCACCACATGGCATATGAGAGGGGTGCAACCTGCTCTCCCATTCTCATGCCCTCAGGGCCGGCTCACCCATGCCCCTGTGAACAGGGTCAGCTCTGCTGTGCTGCCCAGGTGACTGGAGGACCCTCTCTCCTGAGTGCTTCAGCCAGTGAGGGGCAGGACCAGTTCTCCTTAGTGTTGCAGCCAGTGAGCGGTGGGGCCAACTCTGTACAGCCTATCCTCTCAGCCTTGGTGGCGTTAGGAGCCACAGACATCAACAGAGACCGCAGCTGCCTGGGCCCAGAAAGATCGTCTTATAATGTAATCAATGAGGTGACAACTCTTCCTGCTGTCTTGAATTATGTGACACTGACTTCTGAAATCCTTCCTCCCTTGGTGACATGGTAGACTGGAATTATATAGGTCTGGTTTAATTTTGGATTGCATGGACAGTTCTTACATTGGCCTTAGTCCCCAGCGAGTGAAATGTTCCAGCAGGTGCTAGCGATGCAGATTCTGCAGCTCTCCAGCTGAGGGAACATTACTGTTAAGGGAGGGGACAAACCCCTGGCTGTTTCTCACCCGGAAGAGAAAACAATAGGTGCCATTGTTGTAGAAAGAACATTGCCCAGGTCTCACCAGCTGCGTAAGGGCACACACAGGAGGTTGAAAGATTGAATTGTACCTTCAAAGTGAGTTAAATGACATGGTTCCCACAGTGTCCTTCGCCAAATCAGAGCAGTGCTTGCTTTGTCACTCTTGCTTGCCTGGAGGGGGGAGGAGACAGCTGTTCCCCTCTGCAGTTGTGGACAGTCTAGCTGTTTCACTGGCAGCATGACCCCACAACAGCTCCTGGAGAGACCAACCTGTACTCCTTGGCTTTTAGCAACTGACAGCTACGACAAGCTTGTCACAACAATCGAGAGAGAAGCTTTAATGTGCCAGGAAAAAGCCACTGTAGTTTTCAAGAGTCTTGGGATCAGATTCAACAGCACAGAAGCTGCTGGTTTTACTGACACAGGATTAAGACAAGCAATTCAAATTTCAGTCCTGAACGCACATCTAATGCCTTGCTCTTGGGAACACGTGGTTGAGTGGCCTCCGGATGGAGCCAGCTGTGCCACATCGGCTTAGACAAGGCTACACTCCCACATCACAGGGCCCGCCTCAGTGTTCTGAGATGAAGGCCCATGTCCAGTGCCATGTCTTACCATCGCGGCACTATCATCATCCTTATTATTATTATTGCTACCATCATACGGAATCCTTTTTCTCTCTCACAGGAGAGAAAGCAACGCTGGCTTTTTCAATGACTTTCTCTGCTTCACCCATTGTCCTTTCCTGTTGACTTCTGAGTTTGGGACTCTGGCATATCTGGAGTTTGCAGAATCAGGAATTATAATGTAGAGTTGAAATGCCAAATCTAGATGAATTTTTCCCATTTCTCCCTAGTGTTTGGAATGTAAGAAGCAATGTGTTAGCTTCGGCATTTACAACGGTGGCTGCTTCTCCCAGGAAAATCACGAGAGCCAGCAGCCTGCATACTCTGCTGCACACTGGCAGGAATAAAAGAGAGACCTTATCTCAACATGGACAATTACAACTGACACTTGAAAGCTGTCCTGACCTCCACATGCATGCAGTGTGGCAAGTGTGTACTCCTCCCAACATGTGCACATGGACACACATGGAAATAAAATAGTCTCTGGTAAACAGAGTGTGTAAGGTTGGGTGTTGTGTCTTGTAGCTACATCTGTGCAGTTCTGACCCCCTGTGAAGGGGATGAGCATGATGTTCTAACGCTCAATGTTTAGACACCGCAATGGGCATTCTCCATGTGTTTTTAGCCTAATGCCTAAAAAACTGCATGTCCTCTTTTCCACTCAACTACACAATTTATATAAAGTCAGAGCTGGAGAGCACAAGCCCCGGGCACAGTGTGTGCTGTCCTCTGGGTGTGGCTCTTACTGTCTGGGAGAGGAGTATTACCAGGACTAGGGAAGGTCACACATCGAGGTCAGTATACACCCAGGTTATTAAGTGGTTATTAATATTATTGAGGTAGTATTAAATCATAGGCACAGACCATAAAGTTTCTCTTGTTCCAAATTGTGTTTCTTGATTTTCAAGAGTAATCTATACATGTTTTTAAAGAGTAAACATGTCATATTTATTAACGGAGAACTTAAAAATATCTTTAAAATAGGAAGAACACTTTTGGGACAAAATATGCTGGTGAGTTTTCAGTAAGCACAGGCCGTGAACCAGCCCGATAAGACAGGAATGATATACTGGCCTTCCACTTCCAGGATGCTGGGTAGCGATGTGCAATTGAAATGTAGCTTCTCAGGCTACTCTGCTGAATAGCGTTGTTTGTTGTGCCAGTGGACATATGGAGATGTTTTATCATATTGTGTTCATGTTGAAAGTTATCCTGAAAACCATGGGCAGTTTGTCAATGGTAATTACAAATAAGATGTACAAACTCATTAATTGAGAATGTTATATAGATTCCCTGGTCTCATTTAATATAAATTTCTGGACTAGCAAACTGAACTTTGAACGGGGAAGTGGCTTGCCCCAGGAGCAGGTGTTTATAAAAGTCATAGAAAACTCACACTGCAGGCTTGAGGGCCATATGTTTTCTGCGGCACTGTGCCATTATACAGGTCCAGAAAATTATGGCATTTTCCAATTAATACTCATTTGTGGTGATATTTTGTTTGTGCAGCTTGTCTAAAGATCAGAGAAGCAGAGCAGCCAGCCACTAGAGTTCTTACTTTTCGATTCTCTGAGGCTGAGCTCCTGACTCCTCCTATAACTGGAGGTTTCTCATTTTCCCTGGTCCCGCAGCTGCTCCTAAAATAATCACTCAGACGCTTAATATTAGTTGCATACTGTTTGACAAATTAATTGCTCAGGCTTATTACTAAGTAGCTCTTACAACTTAATCCATAATTTTTAACTGTGACTAGCTATGTGGCTTGGTACCTTCTTTCAGTACGGTACTCTCATCTTGCTACCTCTGTGTCTGCTTTTCCTCCTCCTAGAATTCTGCTAGTGCTATTGCCGCACCTATTCTTCCTGCCTGAGTACTGGCCAATTAACATTTTATTAAGCAAATTTGAGTGACAAATCTTTACAGTGTACAGGAGCCTTATCCCACAGCATTTTCCTTTTCAAAACAAGAACTCTGAATCTAATCTCCTTTGCTTAGCTTTTTTCCTGATCTTTATCCATGACAACTTGTAACCAACACTCTAAAGAAAGCCAAACATCCATAATCCATTTTTTTTGAGGAATGTGGTCATGATTTTCTAAGCTACTTCCTGTTGATTGGGGGTACTGGTAATCTTTGAGGGACCCTGATAAAATTTAGGATTATGATCAAATCCTGACTGGAGAATTATGTGAGGCTGGTCCACCTCAACCAGCTACCTTGAGACTTTCTAGATGTAGAACTCAGAGGAAACTGCAGCAGTGGTCCTCTGAGATTGGATCATCTGGGCCACCCACTCCTACAGAGATTTCTCAGGGGATCTTCTCAATCAAACCCGATTTTTCTTAACCCAGAATGAATCCACAGCTTCTCATTTCCTGTGGAAATAGAAACAGAACCTCTTTCTCAAAGAGGATATGTTTTGATTTAAATTTTGAAGTAAAAATATTTTTAAAATATATATGTTGGATTAATCCAGGAGCATTTATAATCAAATGTCTTTTAGCAGCTGTTGCTCCTTCCTCAGCAGTCAAACAATTCAAAGAAAACACAATAACATACAGTATCCAAACTCTCTGTATATTTTCCATCTTTATGTGGCTTTTATTTATTATTATATTTTTTAAGGACTTTCTTTATCCTTTTTTTCTTTTCTCTCCCAAGCCTACATATATTTTTAAACACACTGTAAAACTGTTTAGAGGTTCTTTTTATTTGAATTTGTCTTTACTGTATATCTCTTTCTTTTTCTGACCACAGGAGCTTTTAATCTGCTAAGTGGCATGGCTAGGATTAAAGCAGTGGCTTTGGAGGCTGACTCTGCCCCATTTCTTGGCTTCCTAAGAGTCTAGCTTTATGGTCAAGGTATTGGCAGAAGCCATGTTTATTGCCATAACTCTGTGGAGTTTCTAGGTTCATGCCACCACCAAGAAGCATGTTGCCAGCTGCTCATAAACACCATTTAAGTGTTTGGTAGCAGGGCCTCTTAAAAGAGTCACATGGCGACAGTGGTACATGTCTTTAATTCAAGCAGTCGAAAGGCAGAGGCCGGAGGATCTCTGTGAGTTCAAGGCCAACCTCGGCTATGAAGCAAGCTCCAGGACAGCCAGAGCTGTACACTTTGTGTGTTGTTATATCTCCCAGAGAAGGCCATGATCCTGTGGAGGAAGGGTCATGCTCTCCTTCCATGGCAGGACATAATACACAGCTGGTGGTTCCTGCACTTGCTACTAAAGGCTTGCCTGTGGGTTTGAGATGTTTTCACTTTCTTTGCAAACACTGACATTCCTCCCTGCCCTCCCTGCTCCCATCCCCACCTGCCCAGCTGGAGGTAGAGGTATACTTGGGATCTGCACTCTCTCTTCCTCTTCAGGTGCAACACCCACAGTTAGCACCTTGATAAAGAGCATCTACAATTTAATTACAGAGTAGGTTTTACATATGGAACCTGTCCTTTAGGGAATATCTAAAATTATTTTTTTAAGTTAACTGATCTAAAGTCCTTGGTATAACATCACACTTAAGTAAGGATGAGCACATTAATGACCAGGTGGGAGAGGGCTCTTGGTGCACAAGGAGAATGGCAGGATGACACCCTCTTTTGTCACTCTGCCCATGAATTCAGAACTGCTGTTGGTCTATGACACTGGTCTGTGGTCAGGTATAAAGTCTGTTCCTCCCCATCTCACCTGTGCCTGATTATAAACCCTTTGAAAAAAGACCAAGCCCCTTATCTCAAAAAGCTCAAACACTTTCTTTCCAACTTGGGTGCACCAGAAAGTCTCCTGCTAGGAAGCATGTTGGGAAAAAGAAGGGATGTTCTGCTATCAAGGAGGTGGTGATACCAGAGTGCACCATGAATATTCATAAGCACATCTATGAGTGGCCCTCAGGATATGTACCTCTCAGGCACTCAGAAATCTGCATCTTTGTCATAAAGGCGATAGGGACTTCAGAAGTGCACATTGATACCAGCCTCAACACAGCTGTCGAGACTAGAGGAATAAGGAGTGTTCGGAGTTGTGTCTGTCTGTGTTTGTCCAGGAAATTTCATAAGGATGAGTTCACCAGACAAGCTGTAGACTTTGATAAACTATGTTACTGTTACCATTTTCAAACATTCATTGTGGATGAGAACTGAGTGTTAGAGTTACCAAACTGAAACACAAACTAATCCCACAACAAGCAAAATACTTAAAAAAAAACCAGCAGAAATGAATATAGCTGAAGATAAATTAGAGATCTAGAAATCAAAGTCAAGGAGTCCTAGAACTTCTAACAAAAATGCAGAGATGTCAATTAAGATAGTTTTAGACTTATAGGGATTTTAAACAGAGAGACAAAAAGGAGAATGTTCACTAAGGGAGCAAACATATTGCCAATAAAATAAAAATATAGTTAATAAAATTAAAAGAGATATGGCTAAAAAATAAGGATATCAGAAGAGAGTACATAGAAATAACGGAGAAGAAGTAACAAAGGAAACAATAGAAAATCATTTTCTCAAACTGAAGGCAGACCTGGTTCCACAGCACGGGGTCCAGCTAGAGGGGCTGCAGCCATGTCTTTACATCTGGAATGGATGGAGTGGAGCTTCCTGGCCAAGAGGAAGGAGCAGACGACACAGCACTGTCTCCAGTAACCGGAAGACATTTTAGACATGTAGGTATTCAGAGAATTTATGTGTCCACCTTTATATGTTAGTGTGTGTGTGTGTGTGTGTGTGTGTGTGTGTGTGTGAAAACACTTTCCTGAACCAAAGAAGACTCAGTCCAGAAAAATGTTTTAAATCTAAGAATGAGAACAATGTGGGATACAAGGAGCAATAATAAGAAAATAAGAAAGAATAAACACTATAATTTAGTGTAAATAAATGAAATTGTGAAGTTTAATACAAGTATTAACAAGAGTCTTTTAAAATTAAAAGGATAAAAAGATTAGCAATAACCAACTAACAATACTGCTGTTATTAATAGTAATGTATTTAATGAACAAAAGGATCTCATTGTATAGACCAGGCTGTTTTGAAACTGGCTATCATGCCCTAGGCTTTCTTCAAATTTGTGACCCTCAGCCTCTGAAATGATGGGATTATAGAAGTAAAATTTTTGATTATTTTATTTAGATATTGTAGACTGTGATGATAAGATAATCTAATTTCCAAACAACATATAGATATAAATTTTCTTTTTTCTTTCTTTTTTTAATGTTTTCAGTGTGCTATACGTTTTTCTCCATTCCCCTCCTTTCTTCCCCTTTCCCCTTCTACCCTCTCCCATGACCCCCATGCTCCCAATTTACTCAGGAGTGTCTTTCTCTCCTTCCTATTTAGATCCTATTTAGATTCCTATTTGAGATTTGTGTGTCAAGAGTTCCCTGTTAAGTCTGTACTCCAATTTTTTTTATTGGGTTACTTGTTCTTTTGATGTCAAATTTCTTGAGTTCTTTATATATTTTGGAGATCAGACCTCTGTCTGATATGGGGTTGGTGAAGATCTTTTCCCATTCTGTAGGCTGTCGTTTTGTCTTGTTGTCCGTGTTCTTTGTTTTACAGAAGCTTCTCAGTTTAAGGAGGTTCCATTTATTAATTGTTGTTCTCAGTGTCTGTGCTACTGGGGTTGTATTTAGGAAGTGCCAATGCATTCAGGTGTACTTCCCACTTTCTCTTTTATGAGGTTTAGTGTGAGGGATTTTATGTTGGGATCTCTAATCCATTTGAATTTTGTTGAAGACTTTCAGCATCTAATGAGATGATCAAGTGTTTTTTTTTTTCTTTTTGCTTATATGGTGGATTACTGACAGATTTTCGTATGTTGAACCATTCCTGCGTCTCTGGGATGAAGCCTGCTTGATCATGGTGGATGATTTTACTGATGTGTTCTTGGATTTGGTTTGTCAGTATTTTATTGAGTATTTTTGCTTCAACGGTCATGAGTGAGATTTGTCTGTAATTCTCTTACTAAGTAGTGCCTTTGTGTGGTTTGGGTATCAGGGTAACTATAGCCTAGTAAAAAGAGTTTTGTAATGTTCCTTCTGTTCCTTTTGTGTGGAAATTTGAGGAGTATTGGTATTAGTTCTTCTTTAAAAATCTTGTAGAATTCTGCACTGAAACCATCTTGTCCTGGGCTTCTTTTGGTTGGGATGCTTTTGATGACTGTTTCTATTTCCTTAGTGGTTATAGGTCTATTTAATTTGCTTATCTGGTCTTGAGTTAATTTTGGTAAGTGATATTTATCTGGAAAACTGTCCATTTCCTTAAAGTTTTCCAGTTTTGTGGAGTACAAGTTTTGAAGTGTGGCATGATGATTCTCTGTGTCTGTTTTTATGTCCCCCTTTTCATTTCTGATTTTGTTAATTTGGATATTCTCTCTGTGTCTTTTGGTTAGTTTGGATAAAGGTTTGTCTATTTTTTTGATTTTCTCGAAGAATCACCTCTCTGTATCATTGATTCTTTGTATTGTTTTGTTTCTATTTTGTTGATTTCAGCTATCAATTTGATTATTTTCTGGCCTCTAGTCCTCCTGGGTACTTTTGCTTCTTTTTGTTCTAGAGCTTTCAGGTGTTCTGTTAGCTCACTGGTGTGGAATTTTTCCAGTTTCTTTATGCAGGCATTTAGTGCTATGAACTTTCCTTTTAACACCACTTTCATTGTGTCCCATAAGTTTAGGTATGCTGTGTGGTCATTTTTGTTGAATTTTAGGAAGTCTTTATTTTTTTACTTTATTTCTTTCTTGACCCAATGGTGATTCAAGTGAGCATTGTTAAATTTCCATGTGTTCATGGACTTTCTGAACTTAGTTTTGCTGTTAAATTCTAATTTTAAGCCATGTGATCTGATAAGATACATGGGGTTATTCCAACTTTTTTTGTATCTGTTCAGGTTTACTTTGATACTGAGTATGTGGTCAATTTTTGAGACGTTTCCATGAGGTGATGAGAAGAAAGTATATTTCTTTATGTCTGGATGGAATGGTCTATAGATGTCTGTTATGTTCACTTGAGTCATAACATCTGTTAGTTTCCTTATTTCTCTGTTAATTTTTTGTTTGGAAGACCTGTCCAGTGGTGAGAATGGGGCATTGAAGTTTCTCACTATTAGTGTGTAGGGTTTCATGTGTGATTTAAGCTTTAGTAATATTTCTGTTTACATATGAGGGTGTCCTTTTATTTGGGGCATAGATGTTCAGTATTGAGATTTCCTCTTGATGGAGTTTTCCTGTGACTAATATGAAATATTCTTCTTTGTCTCTTGATTGATTTTAGTTCGAAAACTATTTTGTTAGATATTAGGATGGCTACACCCGCTTGTTTCTTAGGTCCATTTGATTGGAAAACATTTCCCCAGCCCTTTACTTTGCAGTGATGTCCATCTTTGAGGTTGAGGTGTGCTTCTTATATGCAGCAGAAGGATGTTTTTGTATCCAATCTGTTAGCCTGTGTCTTTTTTTCTTTTTTCCGAGACAAGTTTTTTCTGTAGCTTTGGAGCCTGTCTTGAAACTAGCTCTTATAGACCAGCTGGCTTCGAACTCACAGAGATCCACATAGCTCTTGAGTGCTATGATTAAAGGAATATGCTACCACCACCCGGTTTTAGCCTGTGTCTTTTTTTTAGGTGAGTCGAATCCATTTATATTAAGGGATATTAATGATCAGTGATTGTTAGTTCCTTTTATTTTAGTTTTTGTTGTTGGTGATATTAATTAATTTTCAAAAGGGTTATAAAACTCCACAAATACATTACAAGTAAATACAAATATATGCATCTGAGGAAAAATGTAGTATATACAAGTAACAAAGTAAAAATGAACAAAGGTATTTATCATCTCACATAAAGGGAAAAAGAGGGCAAAGAGTATAATAATCAGAAAATGCATAAAATATCATATCCGGCCTGTGCTGAGATCGGAGGTGCAGACTGATCAGAGGTCCAGACAGATTGGAGGTCCAGATGGGACTTCCTCCTCTGGCACTGAGATCAGCTTCTGGAGGGGTGAGTGTGTGCAAGCCTTCCTGGGAAGTTCCCACCCACTGAGACTCCCCTGACTGCAATCAAAGGGAGAGATGGGCAGGTGCCAATCAAAGAATTCCTCCAACAACCTGAAAAGCAACATGATAACACCAGAAACCAGCAAGTATGCAACAGGAAAACTTGAGCAACCTAACCCAGAAGAAGTAGAAGAAATCGACTTTAAATGTAACATTATGAAAGTGATAGAGACCTTTAAAGAAGAGGTGAAAAACTCCTTTAAAGAAAGGGATGAGAAAACTAACAAAAAGTTAGAAGAAATGAATAAATTCCTCAAAGATACCCTACAAAACCAAGTAAAAGCAATCAAACAGGTAATGGAAACAGTTCAAGACTTAAAAACTGAAATGGAGACAATGAAGGAAACACAAACTGAGGGAAGGCTAGAGATGGAAAATCTGGGTAAACAAGCAGGAACTGCAGAGACAAGTATAACCAACAGAATACAAGAGATAGAAGAAAGACTCTCAGACGTTGAAGATAGTATAGAGAAAATAAACTTATTGATCAAAGAAAACAACAAATCCAACAAATTCTTAACACAAAACACCCAGGAAATCTGGGACACCATAAAAAAACAAAACATAAGAATAATAGGGGTAGAAGAAGGAGAAGAAGCACAGCTCAAAGGCCCAGAAAATATATTCAACAAAATTATAGAAGAAAACTTTCCCAACCTAAAGATGGATATGCCTATGAAGGTACAAGAAGCATACAGAACACTGAATAGACTGGATCAAAAAAAAATCCCCTCACCATATAATAACCAAAACACAAAACATATAGAATAAAGAAAGAATACTAAGAGCTGCAAAGGAAAAAGGCCAAGTAACGTATAAAGGTAAACCTATCAGAATTACACCTGACTTCTCTATGGAAACCATGAAAGCCAGAAGGTCTTGGATAGATGTGCTGCAGAAACTAAGAGACCATGGATGCAAGCACAGACTACTATACCCAGCAAAGCTTTCATTTACCATCTATGGAGAAAACAAGTTAATTCAGGATAAAAACAAATTTAAGCAATACATTGCCACAAACCCAGCCTTACAGAAAGTACTAGAAGGAAAACCATGACTAAAGGAAGCAAACAACACCCATAATAACACAGACATCTAACAGCCCTCCACTGGCACAACTCAAAGAGGGGAAACACACAAACTCTACAATCCAAAAAAAAAAATAACCGCAGTTAATAACCTCTGGTCATTAATATCACTTAATATCAATGGACTCAATTCACCTATAAAAAGGCACAGGTTAAGAGAATGGATACGAAAACAGGATCCAACATTCTGTTGTTTACAAGAAACACACCTCAACCACAAAGACAGACATTATCTCAGAATAAAGGGTTGGGAAAAGATTTTTCAATCAAACGGCCCTAATAAACAAGCAGGTGTGGCTATACTAATATTGAACAAAATCAACTTCAAACTAAAATCAATCAGAAGAGACGGAGATGGACATTTTATACTCATAACAGGAATAATCCATCAGGATGAAGTCTCAGTCCTGAATATATATGCCCCTAATATAAAAGCACCCACATATGTAAAAGAAACATTACTAGAACTCAAAGCACACATCAAACCCCACACACTAATAGTAGGAGATTTCAACACTCCTCTCTCACCAATGGACAGATCAACCAGACAGAAACTTAACAGAGAAATAAGATAACTAACAGATGTAATGAATCAAATGGACTTAATAGACATTTATAGAACATTCCACCCAAACACGAAAGAATATACCTTCTTCTCAGCATTTCATGGAACCTTCTCGAAAATTGATCATATACTCGGTAACAAAGCAAACATCCACAGATACAAAAAAATTGGAGTAACCACCTGTGTCTTATTGGATCATCATGGAGTAAAGTTAGAATTTAACAACTATTCCACCCCCATAAAGCCTACAAACTCATGGAAACTGAACAGTCAACTACTGAACCACTCCTGGGTCAAGGAAGAAATAAAGAAATTAAAGTCTTCCTTGAATTCAACGAAAATAAAGACACAACATACCCGAACCTATGGGACACTATGAAAGCAGTGCTAAGAGGAAAGTTCATAGCACTGAGTGCCCACATAAAGAAAACAGAGAAAGCACACATTAGTGACTCAACAGCACACCTGAAAGCTCTAGAAAAAAAAAGAAGCAGACTCACCCAGGAGGAGTAGAAGACTGGAAATAATCAATCTGAGGGCTGAAATCAACAAAATAGAGACACAGAAAACAATCCAAAGAATCAATGAAACAAGGAGCTGGTTCCTTGAGAAAATCAACAAGATCGACAAACCCGTATCCAAACTAATCAAAAGGCGGAGAGAGAACACTCATGTTAAGAAGATCAGGAATGAAAAGGGGGACATAACAACAGACACTGAGGAAATTCAGAGAATCATTAGGTCTTACTACAAAAGCCTGTATGCCACAAAATTGGAAAAAGTAAAAGAAATGGACAGTTTTTTTTAGATAAATACCATATATCGAAATTAAATCAAGACCAGGTGAACAATTTAAATAGACCTATAAGTCGCGAGGAAATAGAAACTGTCATCAAAAACCTCCCAACCAAAAAAAGCCCAGGACCAGATGGTTTTAATACAGAATTCTACCAGAACTTCCAAGAAGAGCTAATACCTATACTCCTTAAGTGTTTCGCATAATAGAAACAGAAGGGTCATTGCCAAACTCTTTTTATGAAGCTACAGTTACCCTGATACCAAAACCATACAAAGACGCAATCATGAAAGAGAATTACAGACCAATCTCACCCATGAACATCGATGCAAAAATTCTCAATAAAATACTGGCAAACCAAATCCAAGAACACATCAAAATATCATCCATTATTATCAGGTAGGCTTCATCCCAGAGATGCAGGGCTGGTTCAACATACGGAAATCTATCAATGTAATCCATCATATAAATAAACTGAAAGAAAAAAACATATGATCATTTCATTAGATGCTGAGAAAGCATTTGACAAAATTCAACACCCCTTTATGATAAAGGTCTTGGAGAGATTAGGGACACAAGGTTCATATCTAAATATAATAAAAGCAATATACAGGAAGCCAATAGCTACCATCAAATTAAATGGAGAGAAACTCAAAGCAATTCCACTAAAATCTGGAACAAGACAGGGCTGTCCACTCTCCTCATATCTCTTTAATATAGTGATTGAAGTTCTAGCAATAGCTATAAGACAGAATAAGGAGATCTTGGGGATTTGAATTGGAAAGGAAGAAGTCAAACTTTCGTTATTTGCAGATGATATGATAGTGTACATAAGTGACCCCAAAAGTTCTACCGAAGAACTTCTACAGCTGATAAATACCTTCAGTGATGTGGCTGAATACAAGATCAACTCAAAAAAATCAGTAGCCCTCCTATACACAAAGGATAAAGAAGCTGAGAGGGAAATCAGAGAAACATCAGCTTTCACGATAGCCACAAATAGCATAAAGTATCTTGGAGTAACACTAACCAAGGAAGTAAATGATCTATTTGACAAGAACTTTAAGACCTTGTGGAAAGAAATTGAAGAGGATACCAGAAAATGGAAGGATCTCCCATGCTCCTGGATTGGTAGGATCAATATAGTAAAAATGACAGTTCTACCAAAGGCAATCTATAGATTCAATGCAATCCTCATCAAAATCCCAACAAGATTCTTCACAGACCTTGAGAGAACAATAACTAACTTTACATGGAAAAACAAAAAGCCCCAGATAGCCAAAACAATCCTATACAATAAAGGAACTTCTGGAGGCATTACCATCCCTGACTTCAAACTCTATTACAGAGCTACAGTAATCAAAACAGCTTGGTATTGGCATAAAAACAGAGATGTTGACCAATGGAATCGAATTGAAGACCCGGATATTAATCCACAAACCTATGAACACCTCATATTTGACAAAGAAGCTAAAAGTATACAATGGAAGAGTGAAAGCATCTTTAACAAATGGTGCTGGCATAACTGGATGTCAACCTGTAGGAGAATGAAAATAGATCCTTGCTTATCTCTATGCACAAAACTCAAATCCAAATGGATTAAAGACCTCAATATAAATCCGACCACACTTAACCTGATAGAAGAGAAAGTGGGAAGTAGCCTGCAATGCATGGGCACAGGAGGCCACTTCCTATGTAAAACCCCAGTGGTACAGACAATAAGAGCAATAATGAATAAAAGGGACCTCCTGAAACTGAGAAGCTTCTGTAAAGCAAAGGACACTGTCATTAAGACAAAAAGGCATCCTACTGAATGGGAGAAGATCTCCACTAACCCCACATCGGACAAAGGACTGATCTCCAAAATAAACAAAGAACTCAAGAAAGTAGACATTAAAATTCTAAATTACCCAATTAAAAAATGGGGTAATGATCTGAACCGAGAATTCTCAACAGAAGAAGTTCGAATGGCCAAAAGATACTTAAGGTCATGTTCAACTTCCTTGGCGATCAGGGAAATGCAAATGAAAACAACTTTGAGATACCATCTTACACCTGTCAGAATGGCTAAAATCAAAAACACCAATGATAGCCTATGCTGGAGAGGATGTGGAGTTAGGGGAACCCTCATCCATTGCTGGTGGGAATGCAAACTTGTGCAACCCCTTTGGAAATCAGTGTGGCGGTTTCTCAGAAATTGGGAATCAACCTACCTCAGGATCCAACAATTCCACTCTTGGGAATATACCCAAGAGATGCCCAATCATACTACAAAAGTATTTGTGCAACTATGTTCATAGCAGCTTTATTTGTAATAGCCAGAACCTGGAAACAACCTAGGTGCCCCTCAATGGAAGAATGGATCAAGAAAGTGTGGAATATATACACATTAGAATACTACTCAGCGGTAAAAAACAATGATATCCTTAAATTTGCATGCAAATGGATGGAAATAGAAAACACTATCCTTAGTGAGATATCCCAAACCCAAAAAGATGATTATGGTATGTACTCACTCATTAGTGGACCCTAGCCATAAACAAAGGTCATTAAGCTCACAAGCCTAGAGAAGCAAAATAGCAACTTGAACCCAAAGAAAAACATATATAGATCCTCCTGGAAATTGGAAGCAAACAAGATTGCCGGGCAAAAGGTGGAGGCATGGGAATGGGAATAGGGGTGTAGGTAGGGGTGGGGGTGGGGTTGAAAGGGAAAGAGGGAGGGAGAAGGGAGAAGGGATGGACTAGGGAGAGCTTGGGGGAGTGGGAGGGTGGAGATTTAGGAAGGGTGGATATTGGAGAAGGGAAGAAGATATCTACATTAAGGGAGTCATTTTAGGATTGGCAAGAGTCTTGACTCTAGAGGGGATCACAGCTGTCCACGGGGATGTCCCCAGCTAGGTACTTGGGCAGCAGAGGAGAAGGTGCCTGATCTAGCCTTGTCCCATAGTCACATTGATGAATATCTTGATCATCGCCATAGAAATTTTGTCCGATGGATGGAGATAGAGACAGAGACCCACATTCACATCAGAGCAATAGATTGAGCTCCCAAGGTCCAGTCAAAGAGCAGAAGGTGGGAGAAGATGAGCAGGGAAATCAGGACCGGGAGAGGCTGGTCCACCAACTGAGACAGTGTGTCTGATCTAATGGGAGCTCACCAAATCCATCTGGACCAGGACTGAATGAGCATATGATCAAACCGGAATCTCTGAATGTGGCTGTCAATGGGGGCTGACTGAGAAGCCAATGATAATGGCACTGGGACCTATCTCTTCTGCATGTGTTAGCTTTTTGGGAATCTAGTCTATATGGATGCACACCTTCCTAGGCCAGGATGGAGGGGGAAGGGCCTTGGACTTTCCACAGGGCAGGGTACTCTGCCCCCTCTTAAGGAAGCAGGGGGAGGGAGGAGGGTTAGTGGGGGAGCGGGAGGGGACTGGGAGAAGGGGAGGAAGTGTAAATTTTTTGAATGAAAAATAAAAGAATATAAAAAAAAGAAGGCAAAAAAACCTAAAAAAATTCATATCCCTAAACCAACAAGTTATTACAGTAAATGAGACGATAATATGTATTAAAATAGTGACTATTGAACAAGCTGTCAATTATATGCTATTTAAAACAAGTATCCCAGGCCTCTTGGGAGGAACCTGAGACACATCAGAAGTACGAAATGGAGTCAGTAAATATTGAGGATGTGGCAGTGAACTTCACCTCAGGAGAGTGGGCTGTGCTGGATTCTAGTAAAGAGTCTCTACTGAGATGTGATGAAGAAAACATCCTCAGGGGAGTGGGCTGTGCTGGATTCTAGTCAAAAGAATATTTGCAGAGATGTGATCAAGAAAACATTTTTGAACCTGATCTACATAGAAAAAGCACTAGAAAAAAATACTGAAGAGGACTATAAAGATCTCAGTAGGAATATGGGAATTCAGAGGACTGAGAAAGACCATCGAAATGAATGTCATAATGAGCGTAATAAACCCAGCAAGCTATTCCAGAGAGTATGGTCAATGGAGACAGGCCTTCCAGAGTAAGAGCTCATGAGACGCCACTGCTTGTAACAACATCATTGGTCATTTATCCTCATATGGGTATCTCAGAGAAAAAGGTAGAGGGAAGCCACCCCTGCATCAGGGAGCTGTGGCGAGAGCTTTTACACATCAGAAACATTGGGAAGATAGCAGTTATTCTGAATCACTTTGGGTATCTGAAACTTCTGAAGAGAAACCCAGGAAAAAACAACAATGTAATGAAGCCTGTAGGCGTCTCTGTTTTGATCAGCCTCAGGAGAGAACTCTTACTGGAGATAAACTCAGTAAGGATGTCTTCATGAGATACACGCATGGACAGAATGATGAACAAACCCATAAAGAAGTGAAACAATTTGTATGTAGTCTCTGTGAAGAATCCTTCATTGATTCCAGTGAGCTTACCAACCATGAAAAAAGTCATATTTAAGAGAAAAGATACATTTGTAGGCAGTGTGGCAAAACATTTAAATATGCAACATGTTTTGAGAAACATAAAGTTACTCACAAAGGAGAGAAGCCATATGATTCTATACATTTTTGGGAAAGCCTTCACCCAATTCAATCATCATAACAGTCATGAAAGCAGTTACATTGGACAAAAGCCTTATGCTTGCAAGCATTGTGGAAAAAACTTCACCGTTCTTCTTATTGAAATATTAATGAAAGGAGCCACACTGGAGAGAAACCTTATGTATGGAAGCATTGTGGAAAAGCCTTCAACAATCACAGTAATCGTAACAGACATGAAAGGAACCACACTTCAGAGAAAGCTTATGCATGGAAGCATTGTGGAAAAAAACTTCACCAGTTCTTCTTATTGAAACATTCATGAAAGAATTCACACTGGAGAGAAACCTTATGCATGTAAGCATTGTGGAAAAGCATACACCAGTTCCAGTGCTTGTAGCATTCATGAAAGAATGCACACAGCAGAGAGAAATTATGCATGCAAGCATTGCAGAAAAGCCCTTTTCTGTCCCAGGATTCTGAATATGCATGAAATAATTCACACTGGGAAAAAACCTTGTGCATGTAAGCATTGTGGAAAAGCCTTCAACCACCCCAGTAATTGCAGCAGAAATGAAAGGAGCCACACTGCAGAGAAAGCTTATGCATGAGCATTGTGGGAAAGCCTTCAACAAATCCAGTAGGTGTAACAGACATGAAAGGAGCCACACTGCAGGGAAGCTGAAGATTTATACATGCAAACATTGTGGAAAAGCTGTTTCTAGTGTAGGCATCTGAACATCCATGAAATAATTCACACTGACAAAAGCCTTATGTATCTAAGCATTGTGGAAAAATCATTTAACAACCCCAGTAGTTGTAACAGATGTGGAAGGAGTCACACTGCAGAAAATCCTTTTTCATGTAGGCATTGTGAAAAAGCCTATACAAGTTTCAGTTCTTGTAAGACCCAGAAAAGAGTTCACATTAAAGAGAATTCTTATACATTTAAGCAGTGTGAAAAAGTGTCTACCTGCTCCAATCATCTGAGCATTCATGAAAAGATTCACACGGGAGAAAAGTCTTGAGCATGTAAACATCTTGGAAAAGCCTTCAGTGACCTCAGTAGTCATAACAGACATGACTGAAGTCACACTTTAGAGAAGCCTTATTTATGTAAGTATTGCGTAAAACCTTTCACCAATTTCTACTCATATAAGGTTCATGAACATGAAGGAGATCATACTGAAGAGAAGTGCCATGCGTGTGCGCACTGTGGGAAAGCGCTAACCCGCTCCAGTCATCTGAACATCCGTGAAGGGTTCAAATCGGAGAGAAGGATTTTGCATGCAAAATTACAGGAAACCTTTCAACACTTAGAATTTGTCCTGATTTGCACGAAAAGCAATCACACTGGAGAGGAACTCTTTGTGTGTAAAAGATATGGAAACTGTTCATTCTGTAGACAGGCATAAAATAGTACACTTGAAAGTAAAGCCTTATGCACATAAAAATTGTGGAAAAGCCTTCAGCTGCTCTTGTGATCATAACAGATCTGAAACTCTTCACACTAGTCAGTAGCCTAATGTGTGTTACCATTGTCAGAAAACCTTTACTAGATTCACTTGGTCCAAGAGTAAAAACATTCACATTAGATAGAAACCTTTTGTATGTACACATGGTATATAAACTATTTCTTTGTTCTTGTCATTTTAACAAGCATAAAGATCTCACACAGTGTCTGTAATGTGGGAAAGTCTTCAGTATATCCAGTTTTTGTAACCCTCACGCACAGATTTATACTGGAAAGAATTCTAATGCATATATCCATTTAAGTATTGTTCAAAATCTTCAGCAGCTCCTGTTGCCATGATGTTCTAAAGAATTCACTCTGGAGATAGACTTTACATGTATAACCATGTGGAAAATCTTTTAGCATTCAAAAAAAATAAAGCAAGTATCCTATTTTTGAGTTAGGCATGGTGGTGCATGCCTGAAACCCTAGGACTCTGGAAGTTGAGACAATGCATTCATGAGTTTGAATTCAGCCTGAACTACATAATGAAATCCTGTCTCAAAGACAAGCAAGCAAGATAACAAACGTGTTTGAAATAGAGATTTACATAAAATAATTACAGACAGATTATAATAAAAAGAATTTCAAAATACTAATTTTAAATAAAGTAAAATGGGATTTCAGGGAAAAGGGATAAAATAGGATAGGGTATTTTTTATATAGGTTTTCAAAATTTTTTGCTGTTCATGCATCTTTCACAAAATAGCTGCCTATCTCCACAAAGAAAGTCACTGCAAATCTCTTCTGTATTCTGCCAACACGGGTGCTGGCTTCTGCAGTCTTGAGTCTCTTCTGTATTCTGTCCAACACGAGTGCTGGCTTCTGCAGTCCTGAGTCTCTTCGTTTCTGTCAACACGGGTGCTGGCTTCTGCAGTCCTGAGTCTCTTCATTTCTGTCAACACTGGTGCTGGCTTCTGCAGTCCTGAGTCTCTTCGTTTCTGTCAACACTGGTGCTGGCTTCTGCAGTCCTGAGTCTCTTCGTTTCTGTCAACACGGGTGCTGGCTTCTGCAGTCCTGGGTCTCTTCTGTATTCTGTCCAACATGGGTGCTGGCTTCTGCAGTCCTGGGTCTCTTCTGTATTCTGTCCAACATGGGTGCTGGCTTCTGCAGTCCTGAGTCTCTTCTGTATTCTGTCCAACATGGGTGCTGGCTTCTGCAGTCCTGAGTCTCTTCATTTGCTTCTTAGATTTTTTCCCCATGGTTCACTTGACTGTTCCTTCTCCTAATACGTCACAGCTTGCCATTGCATTTGGGTTAATATTTCTTTGTACCATCTGAGGAATCACAAACCATACCACAGTCACCTTAGTGTTACCAAGGTGGACTCTGAATTCAGGCACCAAGGTGGCATGGGGTGGGGTGTGCATGATCCTTTATCATTTTCTTGGATTTCTGTCTTGGATTCTGTTGTCTTCCCAGGGTGGAGGGTTTCATTAAATGAGCATTTGTTTACTGTCAAGTCCCCGCTTCAGGTAGTTACTGTGTCATTTATGGTGGTGGCTGCCCAGCAGGTAGCCGTGGGAAGAATAGAGCTACATCAGTCACTAGTAAGAACTACCAAGAGGCCATGGCTGTGTGAGAGTCTGGGCACAATGGAATAAATAGCGGAGTCCATTGGATCTACAGAGAAGTCCTTGACCAGAAACCTCTGGGAGGTTTCTCCAGAGATTTGTTGTGATAATTTGCAGGCTTCCTTCTGAATCCACAAACTACTTGACTTCCTTTGCCAAATCTGTTTAGTTATCTTTTGTCTTTATATTATACATTGTACATATTATAACACACTTCCACTGTTCCTTTCTCGGATTGTCCCCAAATGTCTTGCCGATGTGGATGTTTTAGAGGCGACCTCACGGGGCGCCATAGTCGAAAGGTTTTGTGGCTTCCAGGTGGAGCAAGCAACTGGCCGTGGGGAGGAGTATTCAGATTTTGTTTCTCAGAAACAGTGCTCTACCCTCTCAGCAGAGCGCCGTCTGGCCCTGGAGCAGGACCCCAGCTGCACTGATTTCAGGATATCATGTTAGATGCAACCTAAGGGCCATCTCCCTTCAAATCAAGATGTTCAGCTCGGGACTTTAAGTTCTAGCTGCCTTAAACTGGCTGCCTTTAGCAAGTCATTGCATTTCTTTGAGTTTTAGTAAATTTGCCTTCAAGAAAAGAAGGCTAGATTTGATAGCCATTAAGGTCCTTGCCTCTTGTAAAGATTGATTTTTTTTTTGGTATGGCTTTTCCTAATATACTTAACCTTTACCCCCTATACGACATGAACATACATATTTCTGTGGCATATTTTGTGACTTTCCCTCCTCTCAGACTCTCCAGATCTTTGGAAGAAAGAATAACAGAGTGTTTCGAGAGAATAGCTGGTGCAGAGATGGAGAGACAGCTGTCCCCTGTGTCTCGGGGCTGTTTAGTGTGCTATCTGTTCTCAGGTCTCAGCAGTCCTGAGTCCATGCATGGGCTGAGCCTCTTAAGTGAGCGTAGCTGTTTCTTCTGATACAAACACCAGTTTCTTCCTTGTTTAGCTGCCTTGCAGGCGTTGAAAAGGAAGAAGAGGTTTGAGAAGCAGCTCGCGCAGGTTGATGGCACCCTCTCCACCATTGAGTTCCAGCGGGAAGCACTAGAGAACTCGCACACCAACACTGAGGTCTTAAGGAACATGGGCTTTGCAGCCAAGGCAATGAAAGCCGTTCATGAAAACATGTGAGTGACCCAGACTCCTGTCCTTAATGTTGGGGAGAGCCTGTGAAACTGTATGACGATTCTTGTAGGACGAGATCACTGTTTAGCATATTGAATGCAATGCTCTCTCAGAAGTAGTTTTGAATTTCCAGTGACAAAATAAAAAAAAAGGAAAAAAGTATAGAATTTTGTTTTCACTGTTTCTCAGTTCCTTTATGAAATACTGTCTGTAAAAACCATAATTCTAGGATTCTAAGGTCAGTGAAGGTGCTGGAACTGTAGACTAGTGGTTGGCAAACTTTGGTGTCTATGAGAATCATCTAGAAAAAAGCTGTTCAAGAGCATGCAGACACCCAGCCTCCTTGAATCTAGCCGGAGGGTAGAACTTCTGTTTTAACTGAGTTCCCAGGCCGAGACGGAAATCACCGACTATTTGAAAGCCTCTGACATAGTTTCTGGGACTATAGTTTTCTGGCTGTAATCCCATTCCCAAAGTTGACTGTACCCTGGCAAATGACTTTCCATCTCTCCCTGACTCAGTTTCCTCGCCTGTCATTTCGCATTTACTTCTGGTTGTTGAGAAGTTCAGTGAGATGCTAGATTATAGCACAGTTCCTGCTGCAAGCAAGCACTGAGCATCAGTCTCTGAGATGTGGTGAGGCGCCACTCTGGGCAATGCAGACCTGGTCCTCTGCTGGTTAGGGACAGTGACAGTAGACAGTAGAAATAGTAAGTGCAGAGATATAGACTCGGTTCCAGAGGGTGAGAAGAGGCAAAGGTAGCGGTTGGGGTTATGAAGACCTCTTTGAGACCATCTTCTTCCTTAGCAACTCATCAGCCAGCTGCCATTCTGACACCAGCCATCATTATGTGCATGATTGGACTCCCAGTACCCCAGGGTGGTAAACTGAGTGCTGAAGTGGATTGCAAAGCTGGGCTTTACCTTCAAGTCCCTTGGTAGCATGAGACAATAGTTTAGTCTCAAACTTTGGTCATGCATGTTTTGTACTCCCTTTAGTAAACACATTTACTACAGCTCTAATAAGGATTGAGCATAACGGGTGGTAGGAAAACGATAACAAAATTCCTCTTCATTACCTATGAAAACATGCCAAAGTTCTCGGTTCTGTAGCAGTAGAGTCTGAGGACCTGAAAAGATGAGGGTCCCCTGGGCTCAGCCTTGCGGTAGTGGGGACACTCATAATGAAGGACACTCACTTCTCTTTTGTCTGATCAGCTTGGCCTGCTTTCTGAGCTGGAGGAAAGATTCAGAAACAGGGCTACAAGAGCAAGCCAGAGGCTGGCCTGCAGACCTGGGGGACTAACTGAAGCAGCTGTCCTGAGCTGGACCCGCTTGTCCCTGATGTGCCAGGGGCTGAGGTGGTAGCTTCCTGAGGGTGTGCTGGGTCAAATCCTACTGTTTCAGTGCCCTCCCACACATTCTCTACAAGGGAAACCCTCAAGGAGTCAGCATTTCAGAGCTACTGTGTTATAGAAAGTGATTCTCCAGTCCCAAAGTTTAGTTTCTCTACAGAGTTGCTTCAGGATTGGCTGCGGAGAACTGCTTTGCTATCTCAGTCAGGGTGGTTCTCAGCGAAGGGACAGCCTCATGGAGAACTGCACACACTCTACCACATGCACCTCCCAAACTCTTCCATTTCAAGTGATTCTCCAAGGTGGAAGGTAATATTGAAAATACATGTGATTGTCCAGGATTACTAATTTTTTGACACTCCAATTATATTTTTCTTAATTGATGAATGTTGAACCAGGATTTTTTTGTTATGGTGCTGATGTAACTAAAGAGTATATCTGAAATGAACTTGTTCTCATATAGAATTAAGTCTAAATTCATAATTGTAAGATGAAACTCTAAAATTCCAACAAAATGTTCCCCAGGGATCTGAACAAAATTGATGACTTGATGCAAGATATCACAGAGCAGCAGGACATTGCCCAAGAAATCTCAGAAGCATTTTCTCAAAGGGTTCAGTTTGCTGATGGCTTTGATGAGGTAGGTGCAATCCTAAACAATGTGGCACTGTGGCTGCTCTCGAGGGAAGCTTCCTATCACATATGGCAGACAATTTGTTTATTGCTTAACAAATAAATGATATTACGGGAAGTATTATTTTCCAGGCGGGAAATGAGGTGTTAGTAGGCGATTTCAAGGAAAGATGACTATAGTTTGGCAAACAGCTTCTTAATTAGGTTTTTAGATATTAAGGAAAGAAAAAACAACACGCGGTTATATGAAGTTAGTGATGTTTAATGGTTGGAGTATAAATAGTCTCATTATGAGGGATCACATGCTCTCACATCTGCCCTTAGAGCAGACGGTGTCATCTGTAACAGCACATGGACTGTGCTCTGTGGTTGCTAAATTAGGAGTTACGCTGCTCTGCTCCTCCCCCAGTCTCTAAAACAAGTAATTGTGGAGTGGCATTGTTTACACTCCCATTCTGTTCATATCAATCGGTCCCGCAGCCCAGGAAGGCTCTAGCTACATTGGTGGTGCTCACAATGGAAATTTCAGTGGTTCCATTCAAGTTACACATGCCCAGGATGAGGACATTCTTAGGCACATTCCCAAAGGACAGAATAGCACAGCTTTCTGTTTCTATGTGATATGACAGATGATGAGTAACAAGTGAAGATGTGGCCCATAGAGCTTTAGGAAGTGACAGTTTGCTGCTAGCAATGTTCAAAAACTGATATGGGAGTGGGGCTGGAGGGATGGCTTAGAGGTTAAGAGCACTTGTTGCCTTTGCAGAAGACTTGGGTTCTGCTCCCAGCATTCACAGCAGGGATCAAAATCATCCATACTGCCAGTTCTGTGGGATCTGACACCCTCTTCTGATCTCTGTGGGCACCAGACACACATGTGATACACTTATAGACATGCAGGCAGAACACTCATACACATAAAGATCTGACCTGTAGGTCATGTCAGTCATGGCCTATTCTTGTGTAGCTTTCAAGGCAAGAATGGTTTCAACTCTCTTGAACTGTAGAAAATAAGAAAGAAGAGCCTGCAACAGGAAGGTATCTGGCCTGAAAAGCCCAAAATACTACTGCCTGGCCCTATGTAGAAGAACAGGAGGATTGTGAATTCAAGGTCAACCTTGGGTCACACACATGGTGAAGTCAAAGCCAGCCTGTGATATATAGGGAGGCCTTGTCTTAAAACAACAGCAACAAAACATCCAAATATGGATCCATGTACATGTGAACAAATTCAAGCATGGGTCCCCTGGATGTAGGGCATGCTGATTTACCCAATCACTGCCCAGTAATGAGTTCTCAATAAATTTGTTGAATGATGGGTGAATAAAGAATCTAATTGGATGAATACACAGGTAGGCTAGACCTTCTCTGATAGCTCCCTGCTGAACGACTGCACCTCCCAGGCTCTCTAGTGGATGCCGGGAGGGAATGTAATGTATGGGCGGTAGTCATTCCTACTCCTGTGAGGGATCACGTTACACACGTGGGTGACAAGATGCCCCTTTGCTCTGAATAAACATGGTCCCGCCTAAGGCCAGACCAAGCTCTCCTCCTTCTGTCATCTAGTCATTTCTCCTTACGACAGCCTCTGAAGTACAATGAAATGTTTTGTTTAGACTGCCACTCATTCCTGCGGGAGCTGATGTATGCTGGAGGAATTCCCAAATTAGGCAGGTGTGAGCTATCTCAGATTAGGCAGGTGTGAGCTATCTCAGATTAGGCAGGTGTGAGCTATCTCAGATTAGGCAGGTGTGAGCTATCTCAGATTAGGCAGGTGTGAGCTATCTCAGATTAGGCAGGTGTGAGCTATCTCAGATTA